>FIZU01004185.1:0-21983 GCA_900064475.1 Pseudococcus longispinus
TGTACTTTCAACTTACCTTCAACTTTTCGTAATAAAAGTGTTTTTGAAGTTCAACTTTTAAAATGTAGATTAAAAATTTGTATCCCGTTTTCAATACAGCTGATTTTTGTTTACAACTTATTAACCAATCAGAAATAAGTGCGACAGTGGCGCTGCACCTTGTTGTCGATTGCCTATAGCGATGAAATCGTACCTACTGAATTTTCAACAAGGTACTTCTCAAATGCTCTGAAAATTTTGCTCCAAATTTCGTACATAGAATTGTTCCTAACCTCGTCGCAAACTCATCTATGCGAATCGGGCTATCCTTTAGAATTTCGAGTATTGTTCGATTCCTTGTTTCAATGAATACCAGAATAGGTTATTTTAATAATGAGATAAATAACACAGGAACGTTACAGCCACGTTTTCCTATGATCTTGTATTAGATGCAAGAGATTTCTTCTTTCTCTCTCTTGATTTCTCTTACATCCCCTACAATCTCTAATCGAAATAATCTATTAATCAGGTGAATTTCAAAACTGTATGTCTGGATGCGGATCTCCTGGTTCCAATAATTTGAACTGCTCTAATTAATTTTTGACACTTCTCCGGCCCGTCGGCGATTAAAACTCACTAGTGGCACTAATTTAGTGCCAATGCACATCGCGACAGCTCAATTAATGATTCGGAGGTAGGAATATCTTTAATGTTACAACGTGCTCTGACGATGTTTTCTCGCATCTTAACGTTGAATTTTCGTATACCTTCGACTAACAGAAGGGGTTCAATAGCTTATAATTTAAGAAACAATTGCAATGAAAATTTGACAACTTTTGTTCTTAAAGGATAGAAATTGTAAGCGTCTAAACCATTCCAGTCATCTGCATTCTGAAACTTTCACTTAACTCATCTATTCATCACTGAGTACTATCAGATCTCAATGTGACGAGTGATTCACTATGCACCACTTGTCAATTGATCATAACATCATGTTTGTCATTCATCATGATCACGTATCGGTATCGCTATCAATAGTCCCAAAACACCGGGCACTCATCCCTCTGTCACACATTTTCACCTCAAGATTGAAGAAAAAGTGATGAAATTGCGTGGAATAGGAACCCTTTATCGGCAATTTCAACTATTCGTTTTTCTCATCCCCAAAACAGAGAGATAGTTGGAAAATTCGCCAAATTGGAGATCACTTTCTGAAAAACCTGGAAAGTTTTACGTTTTGAGTTGGAAAACTCGAAAGCAAATAGTATTTAGGTTAGAATTTCAGATGTAGGTACTTCGAGTCGATTATATTCCACATCTCATCTTCTCAAAAGTCGTGACGTCGTTTGATTTTTCTTTGCTGAAACCATGCTTCTGTTGTTTTCCTGACATCACCATCACATCAATGTACTCAGATAGAAACAGCCAAGCCTGGCTTGTGGTTTCTATCGACCTAAGCTTTCATGATTGATCTCAAAAGTAAGATAACGTCTCTTGGTGTTCTGTAGTGTATCGTACTAAATCTACGTCTGACACAAGATCACTTTTTCACTGGATACTAATCATAATATCCATACCTAGGTAGACTTGTATTACCCAACAGAAAATTATTCAGCATTGAATAGTACCTAAAACGAAGGTGCTATTAGTTACGTATAAGAACGTATTTTTTTTTTTTTTTTGAATTTGAAAATTTCAGCTTCTTTAGTTGTTTAGTTATGATTAACATTAACCCATTAGCGAGTTATTTCTCTTCTTTTATGTTACAGTTGGATGTAGGTAGGCGTTGTAAAACATATTAATCATCGCTTTGGTTAACGTTGAAAGAAGTTAAAAAAATATAACGTACATATGACAGAGGGAAATAAATAATAGCTTTTTGACGTCAAAAAGTTAAAAACCATTATGTAGACCACATTCGGTAGTTTTAAACGTGAAAGATTGATGGTTTTAAAATGAAGGTGGGTGGGTTCGATGTGTGCCTGCAAGTTCGGACGTTTCTTCAAAAACTTCTTCAAAGCGTACACACATAAATGACAGATGCGTGTAGACGTTTCCTGCTGTGGCTTTTTCCGCGAAATTCCCCTTTAATGAGTTATCAAAACGATTGAAAAATGACGCCACGACATTTTCACGCCCCACCGCATCGCGCCGTCGTCCATTCTTCGTCTTTTTCAAATACCCAGCCCAAGTGCCATCACACCGAATGCACTAGGCTGCGGTTTCGCGTCTGTCGCGCGCTTCACACGCACAAATCTCCATAGAGATGGATAAATGCCAGTTGCCAGTACGTATATTACTTACTAACGGTTAATTGATTGTGAAATGAGTACCACGGGTACTTTGGAATAACCATCTCAAACGTGAATAATGATCTGGTTGCCAAAGGAGTTTACATACACGTACAATATGGTCTACGTATTACAACAGACCAGCAACTTCTACTATACTAAATTTTTCTTTATTATTGCGGTTAACAGCTATACACAAAACGTCTTCATTTATCTGATCTTCAAACATATGTCATGATAACTGTAAAACTAACAAGTCTATACTAAGAATACATACATTCATATACCGAATTGTCTAATGAATTCGTCTTGTGTGATGTTCTGGTATGTCCTTTTTATTTATTGGTATTCCCAAGCTCGAGAAAATTTTCCCGCGCTGTTTCTAGTCATTATTGTGAGGTACTTCCTCGAGTCCCTGAAGTGACACTCGAAAACATCATTTTTTATCGTTCGACCACAAACGAACAATACTGATTAATGTTCTCTGATTTTGTGAATTTTTAGCATTGGATATGCTTTTACGATGACCAAACCTTTAAAAAAAAGCCACGAAATTCCGACATGGAATGCCATCAAGTTGACTTTTAGACATTATGTCAGACTTTTTTGGACTTGAAAAAATTTTCACATTTTCTTTGACTTTTTGGATTTGAAAAAATTTAGAGGTAATGCTCTCTTTCAGACATTTCAGAGATCACACTGACCTTCAGGCATTTTGTCAGCTTTTTTTGGGCATGGAACATTTTTGAGGATTCAAATAGATTTTTGGATTTGGAAAATTTCAACTTTATGGACCTGAAAAATTTCAAAAAAGTTCAAATCAGACATTTTGTCCGACTTTTTTGAATTTGGAAAAATTTCCAGATTTCCACTGATTTTTCGGACTTACGAAATTTCAGAGAGATTTTGTCAGGTAAACAATTTCGGCTTTTTGTGCTTGGAAAATTTTAAAAATCAGGGTTACTTTTCGACATTTTGTCAGGCAGACCAAACCTACAGGGGGTATTTGGTATGTTGTTGTTCATTTTAAGTTGAAAACTCTCCATAGAAATTTTCAGTCTTCCAGGTCGCTCAGCAGAGGACCTATGGAGGTCGAAAGAGGTACCACAAGGGGGGTGTAAAATGCAAAAAATCGTGTTTTTTACGAAAATTGCATCTCTTTGGAGCTCTATAACTTCCCTCCTGAATGACCTAGGGTGCTATACATTTTTAGAAAGAGTTTTCAATTCAAAAAGAACAGCATACCAAAAAATTAAAAAAAATTGGAGAACATTGATTTTTGAAAAGCGATGAAGAGTGATTGTGTGGTTTGCAGTCCAAACTCCAAACTTTGGTAATTTATCGTAAGTTGAAAATTTTCATAGGAAATTTGCATGCAATGGGTGGTCGTAAACTTATTTAATGACGTAGTTTACTGTATTACTTGGAAATGCGATATTTCAGTGTTCAACTGACTTTTTATCACTCTACAATATTTCATATTTTTATTAAAACATAAAATTTTAGACACTTCAAAAAAAATTTCTACTTTGAAAGTGCTTACCTTCCTATCTAGTTGTCTTTTTTTCACTTTTATGAAAGTACTTAATTTATATTATCTGGCCAAATGTGACATTCAAACATTATCAAAACAATTTTCATTTTCATTTCTTAAATATTTTCATAAAAAGAAATTACGATTACGTAAAAATGTCCCGAAAACGTGCAACTTTTTGCTAAGTCTCAATTCAAAACGAGTTTCATAATATTTTGAATGAATTATGCATGTTCAAATATTCAGGTAGTTAAAAAATTATATTATTTTGAAAACATACAATCACTTGATATTTTTAAATACCTAAAATTCAATCAGAGCACGGTGGCTGCTCTTTTAATAATTCATACCAAACTCAATCCGCACACGCCACTCAAACGTTAAGAATATAACTGAAAAAAGATAATTATCAAAGTCGAAGCGAACAGATTGAAAGAGTGAGACAAGAAGAATGGAGTAAGAGAAGAATAAAAAGAACTGAAGAGAAAATAATGAAAAAAAAAGAAAAACAACTAGCACAATTACTGTACTAAAAACATAAATCATGTGTAGTGTTAATTAGAATGTAGTAAGCTGTTACGTTTTACACTGTGACTATAAATCAAACGGACTATATATAATAAATTATAAATAAGAATTCGCGTTACCGACTATTGCTAAAGAGGCGGTGGACTCCATAAATATACATTAGAATTTAACGATAAACAACCTAACTGCTAGTAAATAATAATACATGACCCATAAAGCCGTTTGCATGTAGAGGAAATACAAGCCTATTTTAACTGTCGAAACTAACGACGTAGCAATAAACAAAAACAGTAATTTATTATCGAAATTACTGTAATTTCAAAATCATATTGATTCCAAACTCTGAAAATGTTTCACAATGGGTTTTCTATGTTACAAAATGGTTTTCAATTCACAATCTTGGAAAGATTATGAATTTCCAGTTCATGTATTATTTAATATTTGACTTTTTTTTGTAAAACTTATTAATTAAATAATTTTAAAAAATTGCAAAATATTGCTTTAAATAATAATTTTATTTTGATTTTTTTTATAAACGAATCAAATTTTCACACAATCTATTTGTAAAAAATCAAATTTTAACGCGATCATACATATGAAACACATCACAAACGACGAACTTCATGACAAGTTCCTCGTTTGAAAATGTCGCTTGCGAGGAAGGGATGGGTTGATCGATGATCATGGTGAAAGTTTGAACTTAACACGAAATTTTTCTATCGATGTACAAAAAAGTGCAAATTTTTATGTCCAAATCGTTACATTTTCACGACTTTTTTCATCAATACCAAAATACAGTGATGGACGAATCAATGGAGATAATTTTACAGATTTTTAATTTCCTCTCAATAATCATTATTGTTCTTATGTTCGGTTCTAAATTGGCAAAAACATGACAACATGAATGATACGAAATTTTACGCTGTGTATTCTCTTTCACTATGAATTTTTCCCCTAAAATGTGCATATACGAGTAAGCACTTCAGCAGAGTTGGAAGAATTTTGCCATTTAATTAGAATATATAGAAATAAGGTCGTGCAGTAAGCAATATTTTCATAGTATATAGATTAAATTTCCAACACTGAAAAGAAGTTACTTTTAAATTACGCGCTCGGATGGCGGAAAAATACCCGTCCGATGAGGAAATTTATGGTTTTTATTAGAGAATGTTTTTTCGATTACGGAGCGAATTTTTTTACGCGTTGTGTGTCGCGTTCTCGTTTGCCGAAGTTAAACTATGCGTTTTTCTCTCTTTCCTTGTACATGTACAATATATATATATAGGCTACAAGTGTATAAAGCTCCTATAAATTTGCCTCGTATACAGCTTTTCAGCGGGCAATAATTCATACACGAAATGAGCGAAAGGAACGAACTGCTCGCAACTTCGTGTTATGCCAATGCCACGCTTCTTGGCTATGCGAAAAAGAGGGATCGAAGAGGAGGCGAATGATATATGCGAATTTCTCTTCTTCTGAATAATACATTGCTTCTGATATATTTCATTTTACGTATACTACGACTGCACACAATGTTTCTCCGGCATCGTATATACTACAAACTCATACATACACCATTGCAGTCTCCCCTTATATACCTTCCGACTTGCAAAATTCACTCCTATATGTTTGTACCATGTTGTTACCGTGAAATTCGGTAAAATTAGCATCGATAACCGTGAATCCGAATATTCTCCCCACTTCTGTTCCTGCGAGTGGTTTTTTTTTTCAATAAAAACACGAAACGACCGACCATATACTATGCTGTGTGAGCTGAATTCGCTTATTTGGAAAATGTTCGTTCGTTTCGACGTAATTAACTAGTTTCGTACCCTTTATTTGTTCGTCGTTTAGCGTTTTATTTGCTTTTGAATGTTTGTCTAATTCGCTGAAACACTTTACAGCTTAATTTTTTCCACTCTCGTTTGTTTAAAACGTCTGCGAAGAAAATTACAAAAGGTTCGAATTCGCGAATACGGGCTCTTTCATTCGAAGCGCCGAATTCGAGCTGGAAACGCGATCATTCGGTTTTCATAGGTTTCATAATCAAAGAGTCTGCCATGTCGGGAGCAAAAAGCACGACATTTGGCCAAAAATCACGAAATTTTGATAAAATTGAATAAATTTTGGAGTTGGTTTCACCATAATATTCCTTCAATTAAAATATAAATTGAAAAAACGTTGAAAGTTCACATTTAAATGGCCTTTTTTGACAAAAATTTTCGCCCTCGCTCGGCTCGAGCTCGATGACAGTGAAAGTCAAATTTTTTCTCACCAAACCTGTTAATATCAGAATCAGTTGAATCATCGGTGCACTGGAGTAGAGGAGTGTCAAGGGATATGGACCTCCTTGACCCCAGAAATGTTGGAAAAAGTTCCCGTCATTTCCATACTATACCCATGAAACTATAAAACATAGGAAATGCTTTTGCTCATTGAATTTGTCAAGTCCATAAAGTCATGATATTTGAAATTTTTCAAGTCCAAAAAATCATTTGAATTCTGAAAAAGTTTCCAAGTCAAAAGAAGTCAGAAGAAATATTTAAAAGTCAGCCTAACGGATTTTCGTAAATCAATTTCGTAAAGGAATTTTTTTGAAAAATTTCGAAATCCAATTCCAAGTACAAAAAAAGCAGTAGAAATCGGAAAAGTCCATAAAATTGAAACATTCCAAATCCAAAAATTCATTTGAATTCATAAAAATTATCCAAGTTCAAAAAAGTCTGACAAAATATCTGAAAGTCAGTGTGATCTCTAAAAATTTTAGAATTCAAGAAGTTTTCCCGAAAAAATATCGGAAAATTACCCTCATTTCGAAAATTTTTCAAGTTGAAAAAGTCTAAATCGTTTGTATGGCAAAATTATTAAAAATAAGCATTATCTCTGAAATTTTCCAAGTCCAAAAAGTCAATCGAAATCTGAAAATTTTTTCAAGTTCAAAAAAGTTTAACAAAATATCTAAAAGTCATCGTTGAGAAATTTCTTCTCGTTTTTCGTGGAATTACCCATATTAAAAGCATATCCAATGCTAATAATGAAATTTCAGCTTTTTAATGTCTTTTTCTGGAAAATTTTCGGCCTCGGTTCGCTCAGATTTGGACTAGATACATTTACCTATTTTGACATAATTATAAATATCTTTCAAAGCTGACATAAAATCACTTTTTTCCTCACCAACTACCCCCCTCCCCCGTGGCGACGGATATGGACTTCTTTGATGTCAGAAATGTTGAATAAAATAATGAAATTTCAGCTCTAAATGATTTTTTCGCACGAGTTTCTAATCATTCGTCATTTTGGGCTAATTTTCCTGGGATTGTAACGTATTCGTTTTCAATTTCAGTTCGAAAGTTAACCAAGTGCTCAGCTCAGATCTTTTCCTATTTACTCGTGTTGTTTGATAAAAATTTGTGAAATAATTGTTACTTGTTGGTTTACTGTTTCCGCTTGTCAAATTTTCCATAAGATGACTTGATTCAGTTTCAGTAGGTAGTAGGTATTCATGCCGTGATTTTACGACTATTAAGGATTTTGGGGAGGGATTGACTTCCCTGATGGCGTTTACCACCCGCTTAGGGCTGCCCTCTCAATCATAATGTATTACATAAAAGCATACAGTAATAAAGCTGAGAATAGAATTTTGCAAAATTAATCATCATACCTGTAGTACACTGTTACACACATACGTGTATATTAATCACTAGATTTAGTACAAAATTGGAATATCCCATTTTTATTTCATTCTATTGATTCAAGAACATGAATATGGATTAATGTAACGTACGACACACCATTTGTGTATCATTTTCGTTCGTATTTTCTGCTAAAACTGTTCGAGCAAATACTAAATTTAAAGTATGCGTCACTCAATAAAATTTTTTCAACTCCAACAATTGAGATATCAGTGTTCACCATGTTACATCCTTTATAAATCCAACGTCGAAAACTCATCTATATGAATTTTTGCTGTGTGATTTTGCCAATAAAAATAGGTTATTCTTCAGAATTCCAAGTATTGTTCGATTCCTTGATCAATAAGTACCGATTCAGGTTCTTTTAATAATGAGGTAAATAACCGAATTTTCATTTCTGCAGTGTGGTAGACAGTAAACACCCCTATAATTTTCGACGACGACACAACCCTGTAATTTTTTTATACCTTCAAGTCGCTGGAAATTAGGCAATTTTTCTCTAAAACTGTATCCCTTTACTCTGCGCATCGTATTTTGCATAATAATTACCTAGAGTTCCCTATATTGCGGTTTATGGTCCAAATACAGAATGAGTTTTGGACTTGACATTGTCAAAGTTACATAAAGGTACGACAACGAATATCACCATCGAGCAATACGACACCCTGAAAGCTGTCGTCTGTATTTGACATAATTTGTAATAGCTGAACATAGATATAAGCCAACCATAAACTGAGGGATTCTAATACGTATACAAAACTATACCGGTGCACTTTTATTAAAAATCAATTTGCTTTTCGAAAAGCTTTATAGAACTGTGGCGCAAAAATGTTAACGAAGTGCACGCGGAAACGGTTATAAATAATGTCGTTGCGTTTTCTGTCTCTCTCTGTTCTCGTCTTTTTATTTTTTTAAAGGAAATAAATACGATAAATTACGAAAAACTCGGGGTATTAAAGGCCGGATACGTCGAATGTTTTATTACATTTTCTCTTTCGCGTGTTTTAGTTTCACCCCGCACCTGCGCCGGCGCCTTTAAAAATGAAGTAAATTTTTTTCAGAACCACGTCTATCACCTTTCTCTCTTATATTAAAGCTTTACCATGTCGAATCCTTTCCACAAACATAAATCGCTCGATTAAAGCCATAAATCTGGCCGAACGCTTTTTAATAAACATTTTCGACTACATCGATGCTAACATTACTATTAATGAAAGAATTACATCGAAAACATGATATATTGCGGGGGATTTTTCTACCGTGAGCTCTTCCAACAGGCCCATTCTCATCCCCTTTGTAAGGTGATCGATCCGATACAAGGCCGAATGAAAAGTCTATGATGATAGATTCGAAAAATTGACGATTTGCATTTTATTAGTTCTGCAAAGTGGATAGAATATCTGCTTCTTCTCTTTGAAGTCATAAATTGATTGGATCGTGATCGAAACCATCATTCGATTCAGATTCATCGTCATCTTTCTCATAACCTGTGTCACTGAGGTAGTTTGACAGCTGTACTGTAGTGACGCGTGAGGTGGTCTGTTTTTGATTTGCCTGAGTTCTTTTTGCACTAACGAATCGATATAGCGAAGGCTACTTCTTTTTTATGAAATCATATTTTCAATTTTCATCGAAGAAATGAAAATTATCTTGGTTTTCCAGCGGAGGTTTCCATTGTTAATACCGTTATATCAACTTCTTCGTCAGTATCTTTTATGTAATCATTTCTCAGAGGCAGAAAAGGATTCGTGGGTTTTTCTTCGATTTTAGGAAAGCTGGACAACGAACCCTTATGAAATCTAGACTAACACGAGAACTGATTTTTGAATTGAAAGATCAGTAAGTTCAATGACGTAAGGGAAAAGTCATGGATTATGCAAAAAAATGAGGTCATAGAAAAGTCGTGAATTTTTAACATTATTTCGCTCGGACTCAATAGTTTGCTTTTTTAATTTAGATTTTTTTCTCAAACTTGAATGGATCTTGATGCCTGGTGCAGTGGCGTGCTATCCATGTATTGTGCTCAGACAGATTCTGAATGGCCTGCTGGAAAGTGGTCTGCTGCATAAAAAAATTAACCAACTTTTCTTATGTGAAGAATTGAATTTATACATTAAAAGAGGCATAAATTGTGAAGGAGAGAGGTTCAAACCTTTTTCAATTGAAATGGAGCCTATTTCACTCAAGCCTTGCTAAACCCTTTCCAAAAAATTCCCCAAACCTCGATAAAACAACCCCTACCTACACCTAAAAACGTCAAACAAGTAAAATAAAA
Organism: Pseudococcus longispinus; assembly: GCA_900064475.1. NCBI lineage: Eukaryota > Metazoa > Arthropoda > Insecta > Hemiptera > Pseudococcidae > Pseudococcus > Pseudococcus longispinus. Next base: position 10,300 of record FIZU01004185.1, read on the forward strand.
AACTGATTTCACAAAAAAATAGTGTACTTCATTTTTGATTTCCCAAACAGCTCCACCTCACGGTATACCATATTTGATAACCTTTTAAGAATTAAATCACACTTCCAAGAGTCGTGATCAGCGACACGAAAATATGCACACTGTCAAGTTCAACGCTTTTACCTCATTAATCCGCGCTATACTTTGTTAATCTGATCCGATGTTCGAACAAATTAACCGACTACCGTATGCGAGGTTATACTCTTCTCGCCAACTCAGCACACTGTACGGACTACATGTGCCATGCCGATGCGTGATGCGAACTGTAAAAGTGACCTGCCCTTTCTAAATGCTCATGATTGTGTGTTGTATAGGTTCTCCATACGTTTACGTAGTACGTATGCTCGTACGTATAGTATACTCTTCCGTGCTCCGAATCTTGATTAGTAAATGAATAATGATGCTGTTTTCGATCGCAACATAGTGATTTGAAAGCCGCAACCGCCACGAAATTCACGTTGTCGTTTTGCCCATTAAAAACAAATACTCGGACGTGCAACGACAGCCCTCCGAGGAATAGAAACAATTTACCAACTTTTACCATCGTAAAGACCCGGTCTCGGTTAGGTTATCGTTTACACTTGTCAAAAGTAGTTTAACAGACAACTTTTCCTATGTGAAATAAATTATTTATTTGATTCTTCTGCCATACTGCGAGTAGATTCGTCTCGTCGATCGGACTTTTTCTTCGTAGGTGTGCTATCGTTTCGTGTTCGAAAATTAAATGTCATTTTGAAAGCCGCTGGTGTGATTTTTGATTCGCGGAGAGGCGTAACCGAGGTTGAGGGTAGAATTTTACTAGAAGGTTATAAGTCTCTAACTCCGGATGCTATAATTTGTCTCGGCGAAGAAAGTAGAAATCCTGAAATTAATTCAGATTCTCTTTTTGGGAAATCTAAAAGAATACGTTATTTTTGGTTTGTAAGACAATTTTGTAGCAATTGAGTTTTTTTTATGCTGTCTAACGTTAGCTGAAAGTGTTGCAAAAGTCCTTCATTTGAAAAAGTGGTGCTAAAAATTGAAAAAGAAATGAAAAAATTAGCATTTTTCGTTCAAAATTCATTAAAAATTATTTTTTTTATAAATTTATTCGAGTATGAAAAGCACAAAATAACAAAAAATCATGAAATTTGGCCAAAAAAATAGACTAATTAAATTTTGAAGTTTGTTAAAAAAATGTTTGAATTTTCGCTTTGAATGACTTTTTAGCATAAGGTCTGCTTTTGCAACGGGTAGTTTCGCGAAAAAGGTGACGAAATTTCGTGACGATGACTTTTAAACATTATGTCGGACTTTTTTGGACTTGAAAAAATTTCAGAGATAGGTAATGCTGATTTTTAGGCATTTTGTCAGACAAGTAATTTAGATTTTTTGAATTTTGAAAATTTTATAAATTAGGGCAACTTTTTGATATTTTGTCAGGCAGACTTCTTGGACTTGGAAAATTGTTAGATTTCCATTGATTTTTTGGACCTTGGTTTCAGAGATAATGCTGAATTTTAAACCTTTTGTTAAACAAACGATTTATATTTTTTGAATTTGAAAAAGTTAGATGAAATTTTAAATATCTAGTTTTTATGGACTTGAAAAAATTTAGTAGGTATACAAAAGCATATCCTATGTTTTATAGTTTCATGGGTAGTATGGAAATGGCGGGGACTTTTTAGCATAGAATATGCTTTTGTGGCGACCAAACTCGTAAAAAACCTCACGAAATGTCGACATAAACTTTTGGACATTTTGTCAGACCGACTTTTTCGGACTTGAAAAGTTTTCAGAGATTGACTTTTAGGCATTTTGTCAGACTTTTTTGAGTTAAAAACAATTTTCAGATTTCCCCTGACATTTGGACTTGGTAAATTTTACAGATAATGCTGAATTTTAGACATTTTGTCAGACAAACAATTTTGACTTTTTGAACTTTAAAAAATTTCAACTTTATGTACTTATAAAAAATTTAAAGAAATTTTAAATCAGACATGTTATTCACCTTTTTTGAATTTGGAAAATTTTTTAGAGTTCTACTAACTTTTTGTACTTGAAATTGGACTTCGAAAATGTTTCAAAAAAATTCCATTACGGAATTCACTCGCGAAAATTTGTTACGCTGGTTTTTAGATATTTGGTTTGACTTTTTTGGACTTGGAAATTTCAAATATTACGACTTTATGGACTTGAAAAATCCAATGAGCGAAAACATATCCTACGTTTTATAAGTATAGTTTCATGGGTAGTATGGAAATGGCGTGAAGTTTTTGGAAGAATTTTCGTCCTCGCTTCGCTTTGGCTCATTAAATTCATTTGTTTTTTTTCCTTCAGAATGTTACCTAAAATCACTTTTTCCAAACCAGCCCCCTTTTGAATCATTTGAATCAGTGATGTATGGTGGGGGGGGGTCAAGGGTCAGGGCTCCCTTGAGGAAAGAAATGTTGGAAGAAATAATAAAATGTCACCTTTTATAAAATGACTTTTTACAAAAAAATTTGTCTTTTTTTCATTTTTCGAATTAACTTATTTTGACAAAATGATGAATATCTGCCAAAGTTTACTCAACACCAATTCTTTTTCTCATCAATCTCCCTTCAATTTTCAGTAGATGTAATTACTATTTTCAATGATTCTCTTCCATCTTTCTAGAAAATCCTTCTAGTCGTCATTGATGCCAAAGTAGATCCTCGTAGGTTGTTTTGAATGGTCTAATTATGTTTCGCATAAAATTGAAAGAGCTGAAAATGGTCTTCGTAAAATGTAATTTTTTCGGCTGAATGGAGGCTGGAAGGTTGAAACTCGTAACCCTCAAAAGGAATGTCTAAGAATAATCCAAATCTATGCGCCCAAGTCGATCTCTTAAGTTGATTTGAATGGGTTGAGGGTATCACTTGAGGGTTTCTAAGGTCAAAAAATGACGCAAAATGATAGTTTTCTCCTAAGTTGTTTGCTCCTTTCTTTCTTTTTATGAAAAATTCTAAAGATGACCCAAAACAAGGTATACCAAATGTATAATTGTGAGGGGGGGGGTATTGGTAACATCCAAGCAACAATTTTTAAATAGCACGAAAAAAGCAGAGATTTCTCTTTTTTCTATTTAGTAGAAAATCTGCTTTGATCCCATTCATTTGATGTACCGACTGGTTTTTTGTTATTTGAGCACTTGAGCAGAAAAACGAAATCATTCTCATTGGAGGGGGGGGGGGGGAGATGATTGAAAAACATTCTAAGTTCCGAGAGTCTTACCAAATTCTGAAAAAAGTCCTGCATTTCGAGTTGGAAGTTTCGTTAGACATCTTGCGATCCTGATGTGGTGAAGTCGTTTGAAAAAATATATTGAAATTTTTATTATTCAAGCGATGAATTTCGAATTAATTTATCGAATTAACCTTGAAATTTTATCGAAGATACTTCAGATGTTGCGGTGTGTAGAAGAATTGTTGGAAAAAGGAGTCCTTTCAGACAAAATAGTATCTTATTACGAAATAGGTACGTGCAAAACGCGACGCCGCTCTCCGTGATCATACGTGGTCGATAAAATTAAAGCATTAATTTATATACGGGGTTGAAAAAATCTCTGTCTCCATCTATCTGTCTTTCTTTCCAGCTAGGTGTACTATACGATGTGTTCACTTATTCTTCGAACGTTTGTCGACTGAAAATGTAAACCATTTGTGTGGTCTTCCGCATTTGATTTACGACCGGGCAAAAAGCACACGGAGAAGGCATGTTTTCGCTCACTCCCGCCGAGATACTGTATTTTTTTTCCTGTCACGAAAAACTACTATCTACGCTCTCGGCACGATCCGAAAGATTTCTTACTTTTTGTCGCCCAGCGAACAGCAAAAAATCGATCAAGCCGAGTACTTTGGAATAGATTATAAAACAAATTTCACACTCGACACTCCGGCGTATCTTATCCTTTTATATATTACGCCATGTCAGCATCGGTAGTAGGTACGTTTCGTAATGTATCGTCAACACTTCAAACAAAACAAAACCCTGAGGTTTGAGATTTTCGAGTAATAATAAAAGATTCGTAATCGTATCTGTATAGAAAAATAGGGTTATTTAAGCGAAACGATCTTTTGTAATATAAAACGCGATGAGAGATAAAGATTCCAAAGAAATTTCCTATTTAAAAAAAACAGAAAAAAAAGTTTTGAAATATCGTCGACTCGGCATTCGAGCCGATTAATTTCAATAAAAATGCTGCGAATTTGAATTTTCATTCTGCGTAATCTGACATATTGCGAAATTCCTCGACGCTGCGAATGGGATCGTTTTACAACAATGAAAACAACCGTGTACAAATCTTCTTCGTGTTTTCGGTAAATTTGTTTTGGTATATTTTTTCCTCTCGTTGTACGGTTACCCTTGTCGGGTGTGTGTTTTTTTTCTCCTAAAAGGGAAGCTTTTCTCCTTGATTCGTATAAAATATATGTAGCTATCGAAAATAACACGCTGTTCCGTGGAGACGTCATTATTCACGGCGCTTTTGTACGTCATGATAGGAATAGGTTAGGACCTCCGAATAAAGGATACGTTTACTGAATTATGAGCAACCATTATGCGCAAGAAGTGTTGGTATTATTCTTCGGCCCATTGCGTCGCACCGTGTTTTATTACCAATGTCTCATTTATAAAGAAAAGAAAAAAAAATCAACAATAAGGTTAAATTTTCTGCATACTACACAAATGCTGCTGCTCGTGCTCCCTCGGCTCGTCTTTTTTCCATAGTCCTTTTACCTGCGCGATATTACGCTTTGATACTTTCTCAATAAAACCGTAATAAATCTTGGCCAGCTCGAGGTACCAGTCAAGAGTACAGTTTAATGACGAGTAAGAATGTGTTTTGTATTTGTAGTTTGCTTCCATCTTTGCGCTTTTGATGCTTTAGCGTGCCGTGCCAGATGCGAACACAATATGTTGCTGTTTAATTGTTTCCTCTGTATATACCTAAACGAAATTTATCGCTATTTTCGGTACTATGTAAGCAAGTACTCGTATACGCTTGAATTTGTACCATCTTTATGGTCAGCTGCCACGCGGTCAAGATTTTTAAGTGATTTGAGGACTTCCCTTCGTGCGAAGGGGCTTGATTCTTTCCAAAATGATATATGGTCTGATGTTCCGTGTGTGTAACGAGCTGCTATTGTTGGTGTGATTTTTCATAACACTAATCTAATGTGTTAAATTATTTTTTTATCGTGATACTGAATCTTATTTCGTCGTACCCTTGGTATAAAGGACTTTTTCATTCGAATTTCATCCATCTTTTAGAGGTTTCTTTGACGCAATTCATCTCATTTGTGCAGTTTCGAGTGCATTGAATGTTTCACACCGAATGGAGTTTCAAAGTACCTTGAAAACTGGCTTGTGATATAATAGAATCTATTAAATTATGAAGGAGTTGTTTAAATGCCAATTGAATCAATAAAATCATAATAATAAATATTGTGTTTAGTATCGTAAAAGCTGTTGAAAATTTTATAAATGTTCATTTAAAATCTCGTATAAGTGTTCTCAGCATTTCTCTCGTGCATACGTGCTCAGTGCAGCCTCAACCAAACAAACCCTTTATTCATTGATAAAAAGTCAAAAGGAATTTAGTAAATTCATTACACTCAACCCCTCCCCTTTCCCTCGAAGAGTACGCCCTATTTTTACACACGAACATCCTATCAAAAATGAATAAATAAAAAAGTTATCAAAAGCTTAATTTCTATATACATCACAGGTAAAATCTCTCTTATCGTGTCCACCTGTGATTGCTGTAGGAAATAATGTAAAGGATATGATCTCATTTCCTGAATCGTTCAATTTGACCACCTTGAAATATACACTTATTATTCAAATTTTCTACGGTAGGTACGTAGTTGAAAAATGTGTTACAAAACACGTTCGTGTTTCCGAAATACTTCCAATTTAAAAGCTGCAACCATCATATCGAATCTGATTTCCATACACGCAATGTAGCCTCGTACACATCAGGTATACGATCGCAGCATGGATGCTCGTTTCATCTCATTTATGATATTTCCTACTCATCTTCCGCCCACATCATTATTCATTTTTTTTTTGATACCCCGAGAACACGACTAATTGTATTTTCTTGTTCGATTGCAACTTTGTTGTCGTCTGTGTATAAAGTTAAACTTACTGTGACGATGTTCGATATCAAACAACTGCGGTATGTTTTTTCTTTCCGGGTTTTCAACATGGCACGTATCTATTTTAACTTGTAAATTAAGCAGCGATCCGCCATCACTACGTCGCGAGGCGAAGTTTATCTTTAAAATAAAAGAAATGACGTATATAATATCCTTATCAAAATAATTTTTACTAAGTATGCAAAAAAAAATAAGGTATATAAATATTAATTTAATTTAAGAATTTTCTAGGACATCAAAATTAGAATAAATGATTCCCCCAATACACATAAATACTATAGATTTAAACAAAGCACGAATTAATTTATATAAATACATTTAAAAATTTAAAAAGCAACGACATTTTAATTTATTATGCAAATAAATTGAAATTTACGAATTCGTATCGGTAAATAAATAACGTTGGGAAAAAACTCGAGCAAAACAAATCTACGTAGTTTTCACCCAAATTAACACCAATTTACTAACGTACTTGAAAAATCAATTTTGAAAATTGTCAAAATTCTGGTCGTCTGACTAAATACTTATTTTTAATCCGCCATACTTCAATTCATGCGGTATTTCTGTGACATCATCGCGAGTCAAATTACGTCTCAAAAAAATTCGACTGGGTGTTGTATAAAATGTAATAATTCAAGCTAATGAATTAGATCTACTCGTCAGCCGTCATTCACATTTCAACTTCCCAAAGCAGCCGAACCGGATATAAATTCGGCCATATTTTGAAAGTCACGGTAAGATCGAAATTAAAATAGATCATCTTGTCGATCCAATCTATCGACTGCATTTAAAATCGAATCAAATGAGAAATATTTTCAGTTCGAGTTGATATCTATAGAAAAGTGGCCGACACGACGTCCAAAAAGTATATGAAGCTCACGTGTGTATTTTCACTATCGCTTTATAACGTTGTAAGACGCTTCGGTTACTTTTTTAAAGGACAAACCGATAAGAAAAAATTTCGTTCAACATTGTCGTTATAGGTATAAATGAAAGCAAGCCACCGATCGTTAAAATATGTTCATTTGTGTACTGCGTTATTTATTATCGACACCTTTCGTGCATTTTTCATCGGTTATGATAAAAAGTGACACGAATATTTTAAAATTTTCACATAAGCTTGCCATTTAAAGGGTTATTTCAGTTGAAAACTTATGAGTCGTAAATTTAACTTTTACGTCATAAGTTCTTTATTTTTTTTATTCCCTTTGCCTCTCCGTACAATTTTCCATCAGTCTGGTAATGTACAAGTTTTTATCAAATTTCGTAGAATGATTTCATAATCTCAATACTTCGATCATTTTTACCTTTGACCTTTAAAAGGACTAATTTGATTGAACAAAATTGCTACTGACTTGTTTTTTGACAACTCCAATACTCGCTATACCTAACCCTAATAATAAAATGTTTGATGCACTGGCCATATGTTCGATCTGCCTACACCACAGAACAGAATCAATTATCAATATCGTCCTGTTGTACGACACCAACTTATAAATGAATCAAACATTCGATCAATCATTTCCACGTACAATCCTCACAGACCTTACACATGACAATTCGAATGTCAAACCATTATGTTATTGAAAAACACGAGGCATTTGCCACGAGCCACCAACTGACTCGATTCAAACGCAAATAAAAAATCATTCACTCACAAAGACTCCTTCCCAAGCGAACATATTTCGACATTGGGCAATGCTAAAAGATGTATCTATGTATTCGTACCTACACAGCCAATTGGAATTCACAGCACGTTTACAAAAATATGCAAACGTTTGAAAATCTTCGACAAAATAATATAATCTATGCAACCCGATTAATAAAAATTTTTAACGAATACGTATAAAATTCGTCTACCTAAAACATATGTATAATAGGTCGCTTTGTCGGCGTAATTCGATCGTGTTTATAGATGTGTGGAAATTTCATAATATTAGGTATTAGAGATATAAGATGCTACGATATTTATATGCAAGATCGCGCACGACCGGCAGCAGCCGTCCCATCGACAATGTCTCCTCCGCTCGGCAACAAATTCCCAGGCATTAACGACGCCAATAAATTACCGATGAATAATTTACACTAATTATCACATCTCGGCGAGGATAATGCGCGAACAAATAAAATGCTTATTTTAAACATTTCACAAAGACGTTTATTTTCAACGAGTTGACACAGATAAATAATCTAAACTACGTTGGTAATAGATTGGCAACTACATGGCTCGTTAAATAACTGACGGCCATGATTTTTACATTTAAAATATTCATCTCCAATTAATTCATTCGTTTCCTTTTTCAATAATACACTCAATTTATTTTCCAAGCATGCAATCTAAGTAAAAAAAAATATACAATACCTGTCATCTTGGAAAATAACTTGATAGTGATAGACCTGAGTCTCCCTGGAAGCCATATTGAGGATGCAGTACGATTTTTTTTTTTTCGCCAAGTCCTTATCAGGGTGGTCTCAGGTTTGTTGTTATGTTGCGGTAGTGGTTTTTTTTCAGGAATTTCGATTATTGATGTAGGAGGTATGGTTTGATTGGATAAGATGTTTTCTGCTTTTTCTGATTATGTCATCAATGGTTGCTGAATTCGTTTGACTCTTGGTCACAGATTGTGGCGACAACTTTGGAGACAATATTTTTCAGTTCCATCGAAGTTCTTTTAATTTCCCTTTTTTTTGCTTCAAAGAAAGACCCGAGCTCATGTAATCCTAGTTTATGATTCCAAGAACGACTGCAATTCACAAATTTCAAACAAGAAGCTCGATCAGTGCTGCATAGCCACAATTGCCACACCCCAACAAATACAAAACTTATCAGATCACCAACTGAGCAACCATACGTATTTGTTGACACGTGTTTGAATAGCTGTATCGTGATGAAAATCGTTAGCTAATACCTTCTATTGGGTCGGTTTGGTTGATAAAGAGTAGAATGGAATGAGCAGAAGCGCACGCGTGAAAAATGGCCAAGTATTCTTTGATGGAAAGCATCGGCGATGATGTATGGGATGAAATAATGTCTCGCCATAGGTGTCCCTATCGTCTAACAATAAATGTATTTTCTCTTTCGAGTGATTTATTTGCCATAGCGAGTATATCTTCGGAGTATTTCAACCATTCCGAGAAATTAGTTGCTGTTCGGGATGATAGTGTGCCCAGTACGCGAAGTGCTCCCTGCATCGGTGTTTGTTCGCGCGTTGCCGATGATACGGAGAGAATTTCGCGTTAAAATACCCATTTATATCAAGGTTGACAGTTCATGCAACACCTTTTTTTAATATTTTTCAAATGAAGTCATAATTCATTGATATTCTCGTGTGTTTATATTGTTCGGAGGAAAAAAATTATATGTAATTCACTGCGAAACCATTACGTGAGCGGTATAATCATTAATGGTAAGGTTGCGTACATACCGAAAAATAAAAAATGAAAATAACACCTATATAAATGAAAAATAGGTTAACGACTATACACTCTAGCACCAATAGCACATAATTTTATACGTCGGTTTCCGATTTGGGTCGTAAATTGAACGTACGCCAAAGCACCGAATGTCGATTTGCGTCAAAAAGCGAATATTAATTAGGTTAAAATGTTGTGTCGAGAGATCCGCATTAGGGTGGAGCGCGAAATTGAAATGTATCTCGGATTTTGACCAAATTCAAGGGGTAGGTTTATTTTAGAGTTGAAAACCCTGCGGACAAAATTTAAGCATCCTAGTTCAAATAGAGGCGGAGCTAGGGCCCCTCAAAGTGGGATCACTTTTGAAGAAAACACAGTTTTTTCGATTAAAAAAATTGAAAATTTTTCATTGTAGTGCAGCCAACTTTTTTCAATTTTTTGTGATAAGAATTAATTTCTTCAAGAAATCAAAAATTGGCCACACTGCAGTGAAAACTTTTCAATTTTTTTAATCGAAATAATTTTTTATTATCAATAGGGTCTCTTTAGGTTTAGAGTTGGTACCAAGCGAAGGGTTTTTATTTTTTTTTTTTGCAATGGAATAATCTCGATTTTTCAGCAATCTTCAACGTTTCATCCCCCTGGTGGGGTAGGAAAAGCGATATCAAATTTCAAGTTCAGTGGCCTAGAAAGGTGTAAAAACCCAAATTTCCACTTCTCAGGAGTGCGCCCGAAGTGCCATGCAGATGGCACCCCCAAAATTGGTAAAAAACAGATTTTTCAAGAAAGTGACCCTACTTTGAGGGCTTCAAGTTCCGCCTCCATTTAAGCTAGGAAGCTAAAAAAAAATTCTGGGTGGTTCTCAACTCAAAATGAACCACCTCCTTGAACTTAGTCAAATTCCGAGATGTGGTTATTTTTTTCAGCTCCACTCTAATTCATATGGATTATAGATGTTTGAGAGACCGTATAGAAAGGCAGACGTATAACTACAATTGTATACTACCTACAAAAGAACGACCACCAACAAGTCTTTCGAGATGTCGTATTTTCGCGATCGGAGTTATTTTTCAATCGCCCATTAACCTTTCTCATTTACAATTTCAAACAACATTATACGAATTTAATTGACTCGTGTTTGGAAAATTGCTACATCGTCGTCCCATTTACAAGTTAGACTTACAAATAATGCGACATTACTTAAACGAATATGTATATTATAGCAGAGTGTCGACGTATTTAAAAAAGTAAAAGACTCTGCCTTATGTGCCAGCTACGAATAAATTACATACAAAGTATCTCCTATTGCTTTTAACGTTTCTAGATAAGGGCAAGATTTATTAGTCAAATGTTTCCACAGTTGTCGAGTGCGTACTTCTCGAAATAAATTTTTTTTAATAATTTGAAAACGCGCAAATCAACTGTGCTAGAGCTCTTATCGTTCTTCAACCATTCCACACCTGAATAAATTTTCCTTTGCTCGTGTCGTGGCGTCAATTTGGTTAAAACTTTTTCAAAGCATGCGTGGCATAACCCTATTCAAAGAAGTAATTATGTAACGTCGACCGAAAAAAATCTATCGATTGATATTCAACGATAAAAACGAGATCACTTTATTGTAAAGTAATATATCAATAAACCTCATTCTGAAGGTAGAAGTGTAAGAAAAAAAAACTACTTAGAAAAAAATCGAGATAATTTTAAAACGATAAAAAAACAACTTATAATTAATTTATGTTACTCGCGTACTCGACGTGTTCGGTTTTTGACACTATGAACGTGGAAAAATTTCTACAAGTGTCACCTAAATATAAGCGTACGAAAGTAATCAGCGTCGTCGGTGTTACAAACGTGGCCATTTACAATTTTGAGCGAAAAAAGAAAAATTAAAGAATGAAATAGCTATTTTCAAATGTTGAAAACTGTATTTAGACCTGGTGGAAATTTCCAACATTAAAAAAAAAGAGGGGGGAAAATAGAGACGCTAAAAGAAAACGATAAAGAATCGAAGTAGTTTTTTTAAAGATTTATTAAATAAATTACATTTATTCTTAGATCTAAGTTCAATGA
>FIZU01004186.1:0-17569 GCA_900064475.1 Pseudococcus longispinus
AACTCGAGAATCGGTTCATAAAAATGAAAATTGTATATAACATTTTTTGTGCATCTTTTCATGGACTACTAAAAAGGCTATTAACAATTTTCGAGTAGCTGCTTTATTTCAGGTGTTATACACTTTCGAAAATTTCAATCACAAATAACTCAGGAACCCGTTGACCGTTTTTTCCCAAAATTAATAGGCTTCTATTCCTTGTAAGACTGAACCTCTCAAGAAAATTTCAGCTCATTCCATCAATTATTACGAGATTTATCGTGGCGACAAAATTTTGGTGCACATAGAAAGAAAACCCATGGAATCGTCGGGTCAAATTTAATAGCTGATCTTCGATTCTCGAAAATCAGCTAAAAATTGGAAGTACTAAAACATGAAAAAGAGTCATCCTCTTCTCCAAACACAAAAGTATAATGCCTAATCCAGTAACCATCGTTTTCAACTAAAAATCCGGCTAAAAAATAACAGTTCTCTCTTCCTGTTTGTGGTAAACGTATAATCCTAGGGTTTTTGTCTATACAAATAATTATAGCTATACCATTTATCGATATCATTGGAACTGATAGCACGAGCACACGTTGCACGTGCTATTTAACTAATCCAGAGTATCACCAAATGTCCCATTAATCTCAAGCTGATCCCAGGTGCAGATACTCCTCAAACCATATTTGAAAATCGGCCCAAAATGCCCCAAAAAAAATTACAATGAAACGAATAATAGTCATTTGTTGAATAGTATAACTGTATCAAAACAACGAGTACTTCGAAAACTTCTTACATCTGCTATCTGTACTATGCATATGTAGTAGGTTTATGCCTTATGCATATACCTGGCCTGCGTCGTAAATCGTAATTTACCTGAACCCCCGAAAGCATATGTTCAACCCTTTGGTTTTCAACCCTTTGATGGTGTAAAAGTCGATACGAGCATATGCCAAATGTCGTCCTCCGTTTAGAAAGTCCTTTCACCATTATTTTCACGATATTATCTCGCCTGCCGCGAACTGTCTCTCGTATAAACCTATGCGTACGCGATTAATAAAGCCATCTGCCACATGCGGGTGCTCCGGGTATCCAACTCTTGGTGCATTTTGGGTCAATACGAGACTCGATGAAGGATTTCGAAAAATTTTGCAAATAGCACGCGTATCTAGGTACATCTTTCCGCAGGGCGGATACGTATTTTTTTCGACTCGTTCAAAGATACTTGGTACTCGAAGTTTATAGAAGATCTTGAAAAAAATGGAGGGTTCTTCCTTCCTGTATCCTTTAAAGTTCACCTACATAGTATCCGGTTTAGTTATTTCCTGTCGTCGGTCTAAAATAGATATCGCACATACAGCCAGATGTTTTTTCAAAAAAAAGACCACCTCTTTTTACTCTATAGGGCTTCAGACTATACGCAAAATTTCACCACACCGTCATGTTTCAAGCTGACGCACCCATCGTATATAAGATTTTCATTGTACATATACCCTTACTATACTCTCAAAAGTTATAAATCGCCATTTATACATATCTGGTCTCATTACATATTCAATACGTATCCGATCCAATTAGTTAACCATTACATTGTCCATTACCAGCGTCAATTTACAAACGATGTTGCTCGAAACAACCATGTCGATGGCAACTTTCTTGTCATGGAAACGTAAATGTAGTCAAGACTCGGTTTTTTACTATTTTAATATGCGGGAAGCATCACCTGCCTTACGCATACGAACAGCTGATCTGGACGATAATAAGTAGGAAAATTGTTTTAAAATAACATGCAACAAGGCACCACTACAAATGTACGGATTCGTCAAAATAAATTTATACGTTTTGATACGATCGTGGTTTTTTTCGACCATTTTAATTGCTAGGTAGTAGGTACTTCGTCGATACAGAAATCTCTGTTTTTATACTTCGACCAACCTGCTATTATTTTTGATGCTGGTTTCTCGAGAGAAAAAATTAGAAAAAACATCTTTCCATGGCGTGGTGTGTGTTAATTAAATGCATTGGCGTGATTTAGTCGCTTAAAAGGTTCACTGGGGAGGGGTTTCGAACAGAAGCGTAATTAAGAAGAGATGAAATGTGGTCGGGGTGTTTGAAAAATCAATTTAATATTCTAAATGGAATAATAGAGAAGTGCCAAGGGTTGAAATTTTTTTTTCAAAGTTCAATTTTGGAATGAGTATTGTATTGATGGAGGTTTACACTTTTTTATGGTATATTTTCTGAAATTTACTGTCCCCCTCCCCCTCAAAATCAAAAATGAAATCCAAAAGTGCAGAAATTGAGAGTATGTTAATGACATGAATATGTCTTATGATTGGAATCAGGAAAATTTTGACGTAACTTTTTGGTGTCATGAAATTTTGTTACCTTAGATGAATTTTTGGACTAGAAAAATTTCAGCGTTTTTTTAAAAGCCAGATGACTTTTTTGTACTTGGAAAATTTCAGGTTTTAAAAGTGGTTCAAATATTGTAAAAATTCTCATAATCATTTAAAATGTGATTAAATTGGTCAAAAAAATCGAGAAAATTTTTAAAAATATTGATGAAAAGGGTAAAAAGTTTATAAAAACTATTGCAAATATTGTAAACATTGTAAAAAAGTTATTGAAATTTCGAATAAAAAGTGGCGATAATATCGAACGAGTAAAAATGGCTACAAAATCATAAAAACTGTCGTAAATCTCACAAAAATTGTTGAAATTTTCACAAAAATAATTTCAAAGATGAAAAAAAATCATCAAAGAGTTATGAAAATTGTCGAAAATGTTGCTGAAATAATCAAAATGTTAACAAAAAACCGGTAAAAATGTTGTAAAAATTGCCAAAAAAAAATATGAAAATCAACAAAAATGTTGTAATTATTTTGGAAATTTTCACGAAAATCAGTAAAAACTTTATAAAAACTGTAAACAAATTTCACAGATGAAAAAAATCATCAAAAATGTTACTGAAATAATCAGAATATTGACAGAAAAATCAGTAAAAATTTTGTAAAAATTAACAAAAAAAAATGACTATAACATTTGAAAATTTCCACAAAAATCAATAAAAATTTTATAAAATCTAAAAAAATTTCACAAATGAAAAAAATTATCAAAAAGTTATGAGAATGTCGAAAATATTGTTGAAATAATCAAAATGTTAGCAAACATTAGTAAAAATATTGCAAAAATTGTCAAAAAAAAAATGAAAATCATCAAAAATGTTGTAATCATTTTGGAAATTTTCACAAAAACCAATAAAAAAAATATAAAAACTAAAAAAATTTTACAGATGAAAAAAATCATCAAAAATGTTACTGAAATAATCAAAATATCGACAAAAAAATCAGTAAAAATTTTGTAAAAATTAACAAAAAAAATATGACTATAACATCACAAATGTTGTAATAATTTTGGAAATTTTCATAAAAATCAATGAAGATTTTATAAAAACTAAAAAAATTTCACAGATGAAAAAAATCATCAAAAAGTTATGAAAATGTCGAAAATATTGTTGAAATAATCAAAATGTTAGCAAACATCAGTAAAAATATTGCAAAAATTGTCAAAAAAAATAAAATGAAAATCATCAAAAATGTTATAATAATTTTGGAAATTTTCACAAAAATTCAATAGGTAAAAATATTGTAAAAACTGTAAAAAAAATCACAGTGCTTGGAAATGATTTTACTTCAATTTTCATGATGATAATGATTAATAATGACTAATTTTGGCACAGAAAATTTTTTTTTGTTGAATCCTACATTTTGTAAAAATGAAATATTCTAATACTTCAATATTTTGTGATAATCTTCTAAAGCAAAGTTGAGTTTTTTGAGCGATTTTTGTCAAAAAAATTTTTTTACAACTTTTCATAGAACGTGTTTTTTTTACAATTTTCAAGAAAATCATTTTTTTCGCGTATTTTTTTTAAATAGTTTTTTTCTTAAATGGATTTTTTACTAAAAAAATATTTGGAGCTTCTATTTTGAAAAATTATTTTTGAAAAGAATAATGAATTTTAAGATTTTTTTACAATTTTTTTTGTTCTTGAAGAAATTTAGATTTTTTTGAAAAAATTTCTTCTGAATATAACTATTTTTCGACAAAATTTTTTCTTCAGAAAAAACATTCATTGAGAAGACTGTTTGAATTTTTAAATTTCTGCTTTGATTTTTTCTCGAGTGGAGTGCACATTTTTTTGAAAGAATAATTATTTGTACATTTTTAAATAGGTGCGATTCGAGATTCATTTCTTCATTCTTCTGCAAAATTTTTATGTGAAATAGCACTTATTAAATTTTTAACCAAAAATTTGAATAAAAAACTAAAAGGGATAAAAAAATTAAAAAATGTAAGTACAAACAAAATGATAAAAAAATGACGTAAAATGAAACAGATGAGTAGGTATTTCCGAGCACTGGAATTGTGTCTGAATTGAAGAATTTTATTCCAAAAATTTTTTCTTAAAAAAACGTGTTTGAACAAAATTAAAAAAAAATCATGTTCAAATAGGATTATAGTAAAATCTAATTCCAAATGAAATTTGAAAAGATAGGTTTATAATAAAATTGTGTTTGAGCTGAAATTTTGAAAAAATTTCTGAACTCAATTTTGAAAAATTCGATTTCGAACAAAATTTTAATTGTATTTTAACAAAATTGTGAAAATCTTTTGTGAATTTTATGCAGCTGTTTTTTTATTTCATTAAAAATTTTAATAAAAAGACGAAAAAGGTCGAAAATAATGAATGATATTCGCGACTATTTCTGAGCTCGAAAATCATGAAAACCATTAAAAATATCATAAAAACCGCCAAAGTTTTCTTATTTTTCAAAAACTTAAATTGTAATTATTTCAATATATTATCGATTTTTTCCTTTTTTTTATATTGTTGCCAAAAATTCGAATATTTATTTTGAAAACCAAAAAAATTAATAAAAATCAAACAAAATATTTTTCAATTGAATACCAGGAAAAATTTAAATATGAAAAATAGACATAAAAATATATTAACAAAAAAAAAAAAACTACAAAAAACTCCAACTTCAATTTCCAATTCAGCCAGGTAATCGATTCCATTTGACCATAATTCAACTCCCGAGTCTCGAGTCCATTAAAATTACACCTTAATTATTAAACCGATACTATATACGGCTATCGGTCGAATATACGTAAATTTCCAGCCCAAAACATATGCCCGCGGAACCAGTTTCGAGAAAAATTGGTACTTTAACGGGAAACAGCAGCTGTTAAGTCACAGCGAAGAAATAAAACCTAGTTGAAAAAGGTCTAGAATAATGCAGCTTTTCTTACATACGCTAAGCAAAAGCCTGCTATATTTTTGACGG
The DNA here is from genome assembly GCA_900064475.1 of Pseudococcus longispinus. Classification (NCBI taxonomy): domain Eukaryota; kingdom Metazoa; phylum Arthropoda; class Insecta; order Hemiptera; family Pseudococcidae; genus Pseudococcus; species Pseudococcus longispinus. The sequence continues at coordinate 5,337 of FIZU01004186.1, forward strand.
CTGTTCTCCGGCACGCTTACACCAGCTGTATGTCGCGTGCCCTCATACACATCAAACAGCTGCCCGCCACCGTCACACCTGCCTGGTACCTATGGCGATGCTTTTTTCGCGTCTAGCGACATTACCTCACATAGGATTTCGTACTTGGCGAATGATTTGATGGAGATGAGCGATCCAAGGTGAAAAAAATTATCTAGGAGGAGAAAGAGTGAAAGATGAAGATCAAAAAAATCACTATCATAGGTACTTATTACCCGTATGAAGAAATTTTCATACAATTTTTTTTTCTCATTTGAATATTTCTTCGGACGAATAAAATTAAATCGTCGATTCCATAATATTCATCTCTTCTACTCGTATCAACGAAATTCGCATAATTATTTCGAAAAAAAAGACCAAATTTCGATATATTTGCCAATATAGGTATCGACAAACATTCGACATATGGTACCCACACGACGTACGAAAATCGCCACCAAAGAACCATTCGACCGAATAGCTTATCCTTTTATTCGAGACATTTGGTAAATATAAAGACGAACGTCTTGAGTCGATTTGCAGGTAGTTTCTCTATCAAATATTGTGTAACTTCCTATAACACTGGACCATTGTTCGGCGAACAGCTGACTCGCAGACGCGGAAGAAAAATGAATCAAAGGGCGAGAAATCTAGGAAGAAAAATCTAAAATATCCCGAGACGGATTTTCTATTATTCCCACGATACGAGGAAGAATCTTCGATCGATTGTGTATTGTCCATTACCTGTCGAACGCCAATGACCGGGGACATTTTATTGAAAAAATCTATTCATTCGATCTACCTGCGAGACGGTCCGTCAAATTTCAACAGCTGATAGCAGTGAGAAAAATTACGTAACGTGGGGTTCTTTGTAATGCGGAAATTTACGCCGAATATTCGTCGAAGAAAGCCAAGGGTCGTTCGGTTTCTTGCCAATACAATAGAATTGTACACTTTATCGAATCCGCGAGTAGGTAAAGGTTGCCTAAATGAATGAGAATACTTGCCCGATCGAGAAAGTAGAACAATTTATTCAAATTTCGTATAAAAATCTACGTCGATATACCGAGTGGCGAGGGTGTGAAGAAATGGAGATGTATTTCCATATTAATCGAGGTATCAATAAAATTCAGCTGATACTGGGTTTAGATAAGATCAATGGTCATGCGTACGACAATCGAGCTTGAGAGTGTTTCAGCTGTTGGATGAGATTCTGAATTATTTTTATGAAAATTCAGATTTCCAACGAAAAAGATATGGATTGAGTTCCTGTCCGGATAATTGTCGAATAAAATTACATGAAATATTTAGTTTCATGCCTACGATCGAACATAGCAATCCTTTTACCATAATATCTTCCTCTATACTCTAATTTCTTCTTCTTAAGTACAGAATCTATTGTACGTTGATAAAGCTCATTTCAGAAACTAACTTGATTTCCTTAAAAATTTTAATTTTCCTAATTAAAAAATTAATAAACTCTAACTTTGTTCACTCCAGTTCAGTAGAAGAATTGGAAACTATGACGGTTCTATTAAACTTCATGAAACTGAAATTTATAGAAGACATGAGGAAATTGGCGATTGATTCATTCCAAAGCAGGAACAGGTAATAATCTTCTACATCGATCATTTACAGGATACTCAGATGAGTTATTTATTTATTAATTATTGAAACTACTACTGTCACGATGAACGTTGCCTCTTCACATTTTCTTATTGCGACTGAATTACAAAAACATGCTCTAATTTTAGACCTTCTTATCAGTTGATTGTTCCACTGTCACACATTCAATCTTAATACTGTTATACACATTATAACCTAATGTGAATTAAACCATATGCTCTATTGCATCAATACTACAATATTAATAACGGAAATTCGATTACGGTTGAATAACTTACTGAAAGTGCCGATGGTATCGCCAAAATTCCTTGGTTCCCAAGTGCTTTTGAAGCCTTCCGGAAGAAAGTTTTGCAAATAGCTGTACATATTTGAATTTCGTTCAAAATCACATGAATCAATCAATTGAAAATGAGTTAAATCATAATTAATAATTAAAAATTAATCAAAACGAGTCACATCCCATAAAATAAACCGACTAACGAAAAATTGCAAAGAATGGACATGAAAATTTGATATGAAAATCCAAAATTGTAAACAATCAGTGTTATCTTGATATAAAAATCTAAAAATCTATATTTATTCATTCCATTTATTGATGAAAGCTTTGTTTTTATGGAGTAATGATCATTTATTTAATGGGAAAAAATTGAAGTAATCGACAAATTCGAATAATTTCTTTAAATCATTAAAATATTTTTTAAAAAACGTTAGCAGCGAAACGATAATTTTTAAAATCCGCGCGTTACTTCGATGTCACAGAAAAAATTTTACAAATCATTGAAATTTCGTATACCTATTTAATCATTTCGATTCCTATATTTCAACATTATCTGTGATTTCTGTGATTTTTTTATTTTTGCTTTAAAATTCCAACCCCAAAGCTAAAAAAATTTATTAAAAAAAATTCGTAAAAAAACAAAAAGCCGCAAAAATGTCCATTTTATTTTTCCGTCGCGTCTTTTGAAAATTTTCCAATTTCTATTGCTCAATTTTAATTAAAAGAAGAATTCTACAGTTATTTTAACTACTAGAAACATCCAATTGATTAGTGAAGTAGTAGGACTTAACCTTCAGATTACATCTTTAGTATTATTAGCTTCAATATCGTATATTTTTCATCTTCGAAATAATGTCTCTGTATATGAATAGTACTCCGTCCATTCTTGTGAAATGCAATTGGGCATCCAACATCCCCGGTAAGAATATCAAAGATACGGTTAAGATGTGTTTGATGGGCGAAGATGGAGAAAAAGACGCGGAAGAAGAAGAATTATCGTGAGTTACATTGTATTCAAATTTCAATACAGGTAGTTTCACGTATTTTCATGGTTTCATATTGCAAATGTTTGCAGGGATTTCTTGGATATTCGTAACACCGTCAATTTTATAAAACCGAATGAAGTCGATATTCCTACAATTACCTTAAAAGCAGAGGATTCGAATTTCAGTATCGAGAAGTTGGTGTTTTATGGAGATGTAGGTATTTTTTGAACGTTTATTTAAACAAGAAGAAATCGTATTTTGACATTCATTTTCTCTAGGTGAAAGCTGTCGAAATTTTCGGAAATGATGAAATTTATCTGTCCACGGTGCACGGAACGTCCATCCAAACATCCGAAGAATTCAGCGTGTACGAATATAAAATAACCGTGAAGCAACAACGTGAAATTACTTTGAAGGTAAATTATCTTCTATGAGGCAACGGTGTGTGATCCCTTGATTCAGTTTCTAAATGATCATTTTTTTCTGATTATAGCTAGTACGTTTATCGAGCCCGAATTTCTTTTGGATTTACGCGTTTCTCGTTAAATTGAAAAAGAACTCAATCGAAAAAACTGGCACCATAAGTTATGAAAATGTTGAAAATTTGCTCAAAGATATCAACATCTCAGAAGCAGCTAAAAATTGTTTGAATTTTATGAAAGCTAGCAATAGCGCAAGTAGCTCTAGCTCGGCACCTAACATGGCACGTCTCCAAGAGATGTTCAAACCACCAAGCAGACAGGACGATAAAGAACAAGCTGTTACTGCTGCTTCCCTTGGAGATTTGAAAGCGTACATCGACTATAAATTTCAAATCTTGAATGATTTGATTATTATGAGGGAAAAGCATTTCAGCGACAAGTTGGATCTCATTTTAGAATATGTAAAGTCAAAGAAAAACTAGTTAAGGTCTATCGTCAGCATTTATTTTACGACATTACGTGCTGAGGAAGTTACCCACCTTGCGTGTAAATTTTCATGCTTGAAAATTGTTTAAATATATTAATATTAATTTTTATTCGGTACTGTATAATGCAATGAACGACTGAACTTAATTAGTATGTACCTTGTTATGCTCTTTTCTTATATTATGATAAGTTTTTCACTAAAGTTTTGTTCATACATTTGTTAATAAGTTAAGTTGCTCTAAAGAGTGTTGTTTGCCTTTATATGTTATACATTTTTGATCCATTATTTGCCATTGCTACAATTTTCACATTTCTTGAACTAAAATCTACAAAAATATGTCGAAAAATAACTAGCACTAGCACTTTGCTGCAGCAATATATTGCTGAATGGTTTCATTTTTATTCTCCACTTTGAACATCTCTTGAAATCTGCTCAACTTCTTCAAAAGATATAAATTGAGAATCAATTCTTTCTTCGGTATATTTGAAGTGCAAATAGCAAACTAGTGAATCTACACTTTTCTACTCGAATCACGAGTTTTCGGTGGAGTTGAAAAACGCATTTCGTTAAAAAGTAAACGTTTTCTGTCTAGGTAAATAATATATTTTTTAAACGAAGATTCGTCATTATACTACGCTTAAACCTTCTAAAACTAAAATAAACGAAAGTATATTCCATTATAAAAATCAAATTATAGAAAGTTTACAAATGTCTTGAGTTTGTAATCATGATATTATTCTTCGAAGCAGCTTTCTAAAGAACATTCATTAAATTTAGAAAACTATTTCAAAGAAGAAAACACGCGTAAGAAAACTTAAAATAATTACAAGAAAGTATTACTTCTGGAAAATATCTACGGTTACAAAATCTTCATAAACAGTCAAAAGAAAGTCAAAAAAAAATTGATTTGTCTATATGTTTTGCTACATTTTGCTTTAAACAAAACAAAATTCACAAATTTTACACTTTGCAGTGTACTTGTTTTTGAATTGTTGTCTCATCAAATCAGAAAAAAAGTTGTACGTACAAAAAAGAGCGATTAAATAATTAAATCTATAACGTAAGTCATTAATGCGGACAAGATGAACACTAATATAAAATTTTACAACTAAATTACACCATGTTTTTCATAAGCGAGTAACAATACAAAACAGTCAACTGAAACGTACGTCGTTCAGGGGTAATGACATAGAGAACAAGATATAAAAGAACAAAGTATAATTTACAATTAAGAACATGCTTTGACACAGTTTTCATTTAACGATTCACACCCTAAGTAATCATCGTCATCAGATTTATCTGATTTTTGAGGGCAGTCAGGCCATAATTCTTTGGGTTTTTCAGTTTTATCATTTCTGTCTCTGGTCCAAATATCGGTATCATCTTTCGTAGGATTTGGTTGATTCGGCGTCGATGGCGTAGAATCAGATTTAACTGAACTAGAATCATAACTGGAGGACATCTCGGAGGATAAGGAGTATTGATCGAAATTAACGCTGAAATCAATAAATAATTAGCAAATCTGCGTTCCATTGGTAAGTTATTGAAAAATCATTGGCATACCTGTCCAAATCGAAATCATCATTTTCATTTGTTGGATCAAATTTGTGTAATCTTAAACGCCAATGTTTCACTAAACCATCCCACGTTCGTCGACTCATCTTTAAATTTTTCGGTGGTGTTCTCGGATGATCGAACTCTTTGCTTCGTTTATGTCTAAAATGAAAATTATTTCATAGAGTACGTATTTAAGGAGAGAATTAGAATACCGTGAAATGGTAATGACAGACTTTGGAATAAGCTGAACGTATCTTTGATAACCGGTGGTCTTTTTTCCATAATCGATTTGCTTCTGTCTTCTAGCAAGAATATCTGGATTTACTTCCCTTTCACGTTTCGAACTATAAACAGACATTATTGATTAAAATACAGATATTATTTCACAAAAGCAACCAAGTATACGTGAAAGCTAACCTCGGAGAATTAGTTTTACTGCTTGTTGAACTAGTCCGAGATGAATGCACATCTGTACAAACGTCAGACTTGGATACTTTATGAGTACTACGAACACTATTAGTACGTTCTCGTTTAATTTGCACAGGAGAATCGATCAACTGGAATGACCTTTTCATATTTTTAGCCGGATTTTCTTCCTTTTTAACCGGGCTAAACATGACTGTATCTTCACCCAACATTATATCAATTTCAGTTTCTTCCCTTTTCACCTCTTTGCAAGGACTATCGACGTGGAAAATATCTAAATGACTCGTCAAGCTGAGATCTTCAGTGGGAATATTGCCGACTGATTTTCGGGTAGGGGCGCCTTCCGATGTAGTACCCCGAGATAGAACTTTGGCATAAGAAAGAATATTGGAAATAGTTGCCGAGCTGGCAAACCCATCGTCGTTTTGATTTTCTTTCTTCACGACCGAATCATCTAAATCACTCCGGATTTCACCTTCTTCGATCGTACTGTTGGCGATATTCGATTCGCATTCGACAAATGACGTCGGTTCGTCTTTAATTTCGGAATCGCTGAAACCCAGAAGTTCGTCTTCTATATCCGGTTCGCTTTTCAATTCACATTCCGTCGGCGACGATGGGTCGTCTTTAATATCGCCCAACTCTTCGTCGCATATTTCCAGCCAACTTTTGTTGTCCACTGATTGGTCACATTCTGTTGTATCTTTTGGATTCGACATCTTAGTACATCAAATCTATAAACATTAACGGAATTTTTTATAAATAAACACACGAGGGGGACTGGGTGTTTTAAAATAACACATTATAGAAACACAAAGGGTTCGGAATTAGGTGTAAAGAAAAACACAAAGCAATCGTTGGTTTTGAAACTTCAAAATACGTTAGATTTAAAATGAAACACTTATTATTGTATAGAATACAAACGTTAATTTAGCGCAAGAAGCGAAGAGCGAAAAAAATATCGAATTTAATTCAATTCTAAAACAACAATCGTCAAGTACCAAAAAGCATATTGAAATATATTTACCTCAATGTCCGAAAAATGGATGAAAAATTATTATATTCAATCACGAATTCACATTAATATTATATTAAAATTGTAACGAAGAAACGAAATACATTCTAAAGAAACACTTTGGTTTATAGTTATCAACTTTACAAAAACTAAAATTCGAATGGAGGGAAATTATAAACAACAATGGAGCCAGTCAAAAAATATCATTGGCTTTCCACAGAACTTTTGGTTTGAAAAAAGCAACAATACACCTTCGGGTGAGCTTTCTTTCATGGAATGTAGGTGCGTTTTTCCTATTTTTAAATTTTCGTCATTTTTTAATGGCGTTTTATTTTCCTTCAAAGATTCAATTATGCAAATTACTTTTTACACATGCTGTGAAAGTAGTAAATACGATCATTTGTAGGAGTTATTTGTAGAAATCTAGATAAAATGTGAGAAAAATTGAAAATTTTGAGACATGACAGCATGCATGACAGAATGAATCATTTTACTCTTTCTAGTTATGTACGTCAGGTGTTTACGCTCCGGGCTAGAGCAGTATTTCAAAAAAGCCAATGGTATTCAAAAAATCGATGATGTTTGGAAATCGCGATATGAAGAATGTCAACTCGAATTCTGTAAATCTGTGGTAATGGCTATTAAGTATGGAAATAAATTCGTTGCTCTCTTGGAATTTGCTGGTGTTGCTAAAGATTTCCTAGCATTCTATACTGTTCCTGTCGATGTATACATGACTGTATTTTATGACGCATTGATCGGTCATTAATTGAAAAAAATATTTATACTTAAGATGGTTTTATACTTAGAAGTTAGCCTAATTATTATACGCCATTGTTATTAAAAAAAATGTTTCTGAGTGCAAAGAGTTTTTACTATCTTTATCATCATTTTCTTGAATCTCAGAATTTCTTTGTTGAAAAATTAATTAAGGTACAGACTAGAGGCCAGAGAAAACATATAGATTTATGGGAGGGGTGTATAATGACATTTTCGATAGATTTTATTCGCTAAAGGCTTTAAACTACATAGAAAATGATTGAATTTTAATTTTTCATTATCAATATCAACATAAATGGCAGTAGGTAATCAGATATCAATATTCATCATTCATTTGATTTCAGAATCTGACGTCAAGCATGTACAAACTTGAAAACAACGCGTATTTATTTGTGAACTAAGTACACCATATTGTATTTTCGTATCTCTAATCTACATAGGAATCATTAGTTATCTATTTAATGTTATTTCTAGTTATTTCTTATGACGTTGAAAGAACGTCACCAGCAGATACAACTTGGTACATACAATAATTCGGAATTGAATTTTGAAATGCAATAGTATGCCAATTGATGGTTAAGTCAAAGCTCAAGCATTAGTGAAATAATATTTCCAATAATTTTTCACTTTTCATCCATATTATTTATCCGTTGATCCCACCTGTCCTGTTTTTATTCTTAATTCACCTAGTTTTGTATTACTTTACTCGCCGCGCTGCCGACGCAACTCTTTGTTTATGAAAAATCAGCTGATTGGTGTTTTGGAGGGGAACACGTGAAAAAACCATTCCATAACAAAATAATATCACGTACCCATTCGCTACTCGACAGTAAACAAACACATTCAACGGCGAACTTATCGAACGAAATAACGTAAATTTCATGAATTTATTTCTTTAATATTCGTGTAGTTATGTTAACGCGCTAACGTACGCAGTTTTAAACACTTTAAAAAATTTATATTCGCGTTCCAGTGCCGGTTTTATTATTTTTATATATTTTATATGTTTGTGATTTAGTCAATATGTCTTCTACGCCGCCGAAATTGATGGAAGATTGTTTAGGAGGTGAGTGATTGTCTAGTCACCAATTTACCATTATGTTACCACAAGTATTTTTAATTATGCATGATTGTAACGTAACGAAAACTATAATAAGAGAAGCGTATAATCAACGTTGGAAAATTGTTTGATCTGAGCTATCATCCGGAGTAAACAAACACCTTTGTTATGGCGGTATATTTTTATAGACTGATGCGACTTTTGATATAATTCGGTTTCCATTTTGCGTATTATTTCTCTATCGAAGTGTTTATTTACTCTTCAGTGCTAGGAAAACTATTCGGTGGTTTCATCCGAACGATGATTAAGAAAAGGGGAGACGTAGTTTCTAAATCGATAGCGTCAGTTTCGAAACAAATCAAAAGTTGCCGGTAAAGAAGAGAAGCTCGAGTGTAGAACGTTAACGTTTAATTTTAGGGTGAAACGTAGTTCGAATCGTTGATTGAGTTATGCTAACTGTTGCTTGAAAAACAACAGCTCTGGACGGAAGTTTGTTTTGAAAGGATTCTTGTGTAATTCCAGTTCGTAATTAGGCGCAGAAGGGTGATTTTGATGCGAGTTTGATTCTTTTTGTGGAAATAATTGTTCTTTGGATAAAGAAAAGTGTGTTTATTTACATGAATTAAATCTGTACTTTTATTTCGATCATGGTACACATTGCATCTCTGTTTTAAACGAGATATTTATACATATGGGCTCGAAATTCGAATATGATACCCTTTATTAGGTGTAGTCATTAATGACATAATCCAGATTGGAACTTCTACCATACATTTCCATTACAGTGCTCGAAACAGTCGTATAATTACTCGTTATGGCTTGGGTTACTACTCTTCTACTGGTATTTTCAATGCAACAACCGAATGTAATGGCGCGATCCGCGATTAGATTACATTGATTTTTTATGTACTCGGTACTCTTATCTATTGTTAATTCGCATTAAAAAAATACTAGATACATTAAGCTCAATTTCCTCGAAACGAATGATTAATTAGTGAAAAAAAAATGACACTTAATTGTACTCGTGTACGACAATCAAGATTGCACCGATGTATGGTTGAAATTCATAAAGAGTATTAATATATTTTTATATTATATTTATCGATTCGTTATCTAATCTTCAACAGTTGATGTTTTTCAACTTCCGAAGTAGCATTGTTTACCGAACCATGAAGTGTTTTATTTTTGCATTTGTTGCTAACGTATTGATGAACGACACTCAACCGTTGTATTTTTAGCGAGTTTAACGATGAAAATGTGTACTTATTGTGAAACTGATGTCGATGTCGATGTCGTATTATCAAAAGCTCGGCATGATAAAAAGTTTACCAACCTGAAGATAAATCACGTACTCGTATTTGAAAAGTACACTTTGTATGTACCTACCGATCTCGTCGAATTTAAATGAATCGTTTTGAAATGTTAAATAATGAATTTCTTAATTCTATTTTAACGTTCTTTTTAATCTGATAAGTTGCTTTTTTTTTACGGCGCGGTGTTTTTTATATTCGAAATAACCTCGTTGAAATTTTTAAATTAGTTTTTTAATTAAGTTCGCTAAATCTCTTCATTAATAGTATGCCATATTTGAGATTTTATGGTGGAAAAAAGTTCGAATTTATTTAGTCGAATAAAATGTTTAGAATTTTGATTACGAAATGAATTGGGCCTTTTTACCGAGCTTAAAATTCAGACGATTTTCGAGTCTTTGTGTTTGTTGTAGCAAACGTAAATACATTCTTTTGTCAAAGGCATTGTTTCAACTTCAAAGTTTGTATGCTTCGTTGTAGAGAATTTGTTATTTTTGGGGGGAAAAAAAGATTGAGAGAAGGAATTTTGGGAAAATTTTGTTTCGTTTAATCTTGATATTTGAAAAACTTAATCATTTTGGCTGGAAATGTTTGAAGTGGGAAGGGAGGGCCCAAATTATTTTACTTCGACAAACAACTGAAAATGAGTATGAATTTTTGAAAAACTAAACAATGTTTAAAACATGAACAGGAATGTCTAGAAATACGAAGTAGAGTAGAATGTAGGAATATGGATCTCCTTTTTGTTTTGTTGCATGGCTTAGCATCGATTGATCCAATGGTCCAAACTTGGCAATCTAGGTCTCAAAATGTTTGTAAAATAGTCTAGTTTCATTTTGTGGAGGGTTTTTCTATTTTTAGTTATCATTTAAGCTGAATTTCGTGAATCGGAGATCAGCTATTGAATTTGACCCTACAATTCCATGGTATTTTTTTGTATCAAGTATATAAAAATTTTGTCGACACGATTATTCGCTCAATAATTGATAGAATGAGCTGTAATTTTTATGAGAGGATCCGTACTACTAGGAATGAAAGCCTATAAATTTTGAGAAAAATCGGTGAACCGGTTCTCGAGTTATGATAGAAATTTTCAAAAGCCTCTAACGCCTGAAATAAGGCAGCTACTCGAAATTTGCAAATAACCTTTTTAGTAGTACTTAAAAAAATGCACAAAAAATGTTATATACATTTTTCATTTTTATGAACCGGTTCTCGAGTTACTCGTGATTGAAATTTTCAAACGCCTCTAACGCCTGAAATAAAGCAGCTACTCAAAATTTGTAAATAACCTTTTTAGTAGTACTTGAAAAAATGCACAAAAAATGTTATATACATTTTTCATTTTTATGAACCGGTTCTCGACGTATTCGCGATTGAACTTTTCGAAAGCCTCTAACGCCTGAAATGAAGCAGTTATTCGAAATATGTAAATTACCTTTTTAGTAGTACATGAAAAGATGCAAAAAAAATGTAATATGCATTTTTCATATTTATGAACCGGTTCTCGAGTTATTCACGATTGAACTTTTCAAAAGCCTCTAGCACCTAGAATAAAGCAGTTACGTGTAATATGCAAATAACTTTTTCGATAGTACTTGAAAAGATGTACAAAAAAGTTGCTGTACAATTTTCTTTTTTATGAACCGGTTCTCAAGATATTCGTGATGGAAAATTTCAAAATTTCATCACATGTATTCGTTTCAGGAATTGAAAAATAAATGCTTCGCAAAAGTAGATTCAAAACTTTTGCAACGCCTATTTAACTACATACTTACTTTTGATAGGTAGCAACATTGCAAAATTGTATTTTTTTAAAGTAAAATTTTGTGATGTTGTAGAAAATTAGTTTTTCAAACTTTTTTTTTTATATTTCAAGTTATACCAAAAAATTAAAAAAGTAGCAATTTTGAAAGTGTGGTAGTAAAATCACAAAAATGTCAATTGCCCATCAAAAAAATTCAAAATATCGACAAATTATTTCAAATTTTCAAATTTTGATGTTTGGAGCATGTTATGAAAATTTGCATATTCACAAAAAAACAATTTTATCACTTTGTAGCATGTGATTATTAGATGATAAGTTGATAACGTATGTAGGCCACCTGAAAGCTTATTCCTATCACGAATGACACTAGTTACCATTATCTTCCAGTTTTTGCCACTACTCGATTATGAATGAGGGGGGGGGGGGGTCCATTTTCTCCCCTTTTACTCAATTTTTTTTTTTTTTGAAAAATGATGGAAAAAGGTCATTTTCTGGAACAAA
>FIZU01004187.1:0-11360 GCA_900064475.1 Pseudococcus longispinus
GAATGTACGCGTTCGGGCCAATCAACATTTTTTTCCGATTATGGATAAAAAAAATTTTTTTCGCAATTTTTGTATTTATTATAGATATACGAGTAATAACATCTTTTTATGATGAATGCATTTTTTTGAAAATATTCTGCGTGAAACGCTTGATTTTCATAACGTAATCAAATACTTGAACTTGGCCCGAACGCACTAAATACATCGCCGAACGCAACGCGTGGGAAATATCAGCGTCGCGCTCCTTCAGTACTACCAACTTTGAACGCCTTGAGGGTCCGGTTAAAATCGTCCGATTGGGCTGTAACTTTGGTAATAATGTTTTTTCATGTGAATGAACATTTTTTGAATGCGCGTTGAAAAATCCAGGATTTTTTTTTTCAATTGCCACCCTAGAGTTGGCCCGAAATGAATTTGGGTATAGGTTTGGGTTCAAACTTTAGATTATGGTTTTTCAATCATTTTGGTTTGGGTTCAATTTACAGTTTGCAAATCATTTTGGTTTTGGTTTGATTCCTGGTTACGGGGTTTCAATCATTTCGGTTCATGTTTGGGTTCAGGTTGCAGTTCTTGAATCAGTTTGGTTCCGGGTTATGGTTTTCAGATAGTTTTGGTTCAGGTTTGGGTTATGGTTCAAAAACTATTTCAGTTTCTGGTTATGGTTTTCGGATAATTTTGGTTCAGGTTTGGTTCCTGGTTATGGTTTTCAAATAGTTTTTGTTCAGATTCGGTTCCTGGTTATGGTTTTCGAATCATTTTGGTTCGGGGTTGAGTTACAGTTAAAAATGATTTCGGTTCGGGTTACGGTTTTTCACTCATCTTGTTTTGAGTTTGGGTTCAAATAACAGGTTTTAAATCATTTCAGTTCCGGTTTGGTTCCTGGTTATGGTTTGGAATAATTTTGGTTTAGATTTGGGTTCAGGTTGCGGTTTTTCAATCATTTTGGTTTAGCTTTGGCTTCAGGTTACAGTTTTAAAATCATTTAAATGATTTGAAAACTGTAACTTAAACCCAAACCCAAACCAAAACCAAAATATTGATAAACCATAACTTGGTTTAAGTTCAGTGTCTGGTGATGGGGTTCGAATACTTTTGGTTTGGGTTTGGTTTCTGGTTACAGTTCAAAAATTATTTTGGTTCTGGTTACTGTTCGGGTTACAGTTTTTCACTCATTTTGTTTTGGATTTGGGTTCAGGTTACAGTTTTTTAATTATTTTGGTTTGGGTTTAGGTTACGGTTTTTCAATTATTTTGATTCAGGTTTGGTCCCTGGTTATGGTTTTCAAATCATTTTGGTTTTGGTTTGGTTCCTGGTTATAATTTTCAAGGCATTTTGGTTCTAGTGACAGTTCGGATTATGGTTTTGAATCATTTTGGTTCGGGTTACGGTTCAAAGCAATTTTCAAACGGTTTATCCTGGTTATGGTTAAGGTTCGACTCTCTGATTTTTGTGTGTAATAATCGATAGCACCTAATTTATTGCAATTGCATTTTAATAATCGGTAATTTACAGAAATTTTTCTGTAGTCATTGGTAGTTCGTCATAATCATCGTATAATCAAGGGTAATTTACGGTAATTTGTACAGAATCATAGTAATTACGGGTAATTTGTGGTAATTATTGGTAATTTATAGTAATTATCGGTAATTTATGGCAATTATTGGTAATTTACGGTAATTCATCGGTAATCAATAGTAATTCACCACAGTTACATTGTAATTATCGGTAATGTACAATGATGAATGGTAATTCGTTACAATTATGTTTCAATCATTGGTAATTTACGGTAAACATAAAAAAATCGGTAATTCACTACAATTACCCCGTAATCGCCAGTAATTTGGGGTAATTTCCAAGTTATCAATAGTACTTCATCATAATCTCTGTGTAATCATAGGTAATTTGGGGTAATTTGCGCATAACTAATGGTAATTTACTACAATCACATTGTAACAGTTGGTAAATTGCGGTAATTCTTTGGTATTCAACCATCCTTCATTACAATCATGTAGTAATCATCGATGACTTAGAGTAATTTCACAGTAATTAACTACGATTTCATTTTAACTGCCAGTAAATCCAACTTTCGAGTCAACATTTTGTAAAATTTTCCAGTCAAGTTGGCTGAGTGTTTTATTTCAAACTCGAACCATTTTCAACACTCAACTGTCGAAGAGAAACGTAAACACGAAGACCGAAAACATCGCAAAAAGCAACAGAAAAAACTTCCATTTGTATAAGTCCGTCAATACGCGGTTCTAGCACAATACAAAAGTTAGCAACCAAAAATTCCGCAACTTTTACCATTTCTTGAAACTCGGCCGGCGAGTTGGAGTTGAGGTTAAAAATTGACACCCTGTTTCAACACCTTTTGTTGGTAAATCGCTGATGCTAATTCGACCAAACGTAACAATAACTTTCCAGCAAAGGTTTACATATTTTATAAGATTTTACTCGGTACAGCAAACTTTTCGCAAAATCTAACACCTTCATAAATGTACATGATTTATAGATGAAATTTCAAAAAAATTGGTCCGAAAAAGAAGAAACAATATAAATATAATATTATCGAGACACCAGTCGAACTTCATTTTACATATAACGTCTTAACCAGTCCATAAACACGTACGCGGCGAATGGAAAAAATAAATAAATACAGCCAAAAAAAACTTTCCAAGGCTTTGCAACTTTTCAAACTAAATTTTTGAAATTTTGCTGGCTATGCGAAACATTTATAAAGTAACGCATGTCAATATTGACACTGAAGGCGTTAAATAAATTTCAACTGAGAAAGTCTCCGGCTCTGGAAATTAAAAAGAAAAAATCTCCACCGAAAGAAGAAGAAGACGGAGAAAAAAAACGTGAAATTCGCACGAATTCTGCTCGTATATACGTATACAAGGGGTACCTGTTAGGCGCTTCTTACCCCGTCTTGTGAAAAATAAACATGTTCTTTTTTATGTTTTTAGAAATCTTTGATGATAAATGACTGGTACGATGCGCCGTGAAAATCTTTTTCAAACATCTGTGGCAATAAAATAACTTGAAACCTTTCTACATAATTCTGAAAATGTTTCAAATGGAATTTACGTTGACAGTTTTCCATGTGCACAAACAGAACAAAATTATTGGGTTCTGAATCCTTAGTCGGGCCACGACGCGAAAATAAAGACGGTTTTTATACAAGCTGTATACGAGTGCGAGCGGCTCGACGACGCGGTGAATATGGAAGAATATGAAATGACACTGGAAACCGTATCGTCGTCGATGCTATTATACCGAACGGATGAAATAAAAGCGCAAAAAGTTTTTCCTATACCAAAGATTGCTTCTGCTGGCTTCCTAATTGACGTTAAAATACGTCATTTCGAACAAAACGCACCCTTTCAAGGGATATTTAATACGTTCGAGTTGATATAAAAATCACGTCGTGTATTCAAAAGCCTTTAAACGAGCCTAAATATAGGTAAATTCGCCTTAATAATTAATCATGATTTCCGCGTGTGTAAATATGCACCAGTCTCGATAAACAATAAAAGATTATATACGTATGGAACGTACGTGTTTATCAACTATCTCCGGTATTTTTCA
Organism: Pseudococcus longispinus; assembly: GCA_900064475.1. Classification (NCBI taxonomy): domain Eukaryota; kingdom Metazoa; phylum Arthropoda; class Insecta; order Hemiptera; family Pseudococcidae; genus Pseudococcus; species Pseudococcus longispinus. The sequence goes on from FIZU01004187.1 coordinate 3,592, forward strand.
CCCAGCGAATACACACGTTAGCTTATTAACAACGAATATTCACATATGGAATGTTTCCTAGACTGTTTTTATAACAAACGATTTTTTTTAAATGTTTTAGTTTTTAATTTGTCGTAAACGTCGGTATACGTGGAGGTACGTATAGGCCTATACCTATAGGTATGGTTCGATTTTTGCTGGAAATTCTTGTAGTACATATAACGTAGTCTAGCTCGTTCACTGGGGTATTTTTATAAAACGCCCTGACAGCGTTTTAAACGCTCTACGCCAGCCATTTCGCCGGATAAAAGCGCGAATTATTGTTTTAGCTCGCATCGATATATGTAATTAAAATAGAAGCCTTACTAATGGGAAGCCATTAACTAATACAGAGGTGATTGAATTTAATTTACTTAAAATAAAACACCACGTACCTATTCGACACGCCAATTTTTCACATATTACGCAGGTATCCTCTCGTATATAGATACATACGAATACCGTAGAGAAATTGGGATTAAAAATTTCAAAAATTTGTCCCAAATAATAATTAATATTTGTTTAATAATTATAACTATAATTAAATGTACCTATTTATATTTGACAAATGGTTAGTGGGTGTTTGGGGTTTGGTTTTTGGTTTTCAAATATCGTCATTTTGTTTTGATGACAGTTTTAATTTTTCAATTTTTGAAGTGATGAAAACTACAAGCATCAGATATTTCAAACAGGCAAATAAATTACCTATACGAAATAAAAACCACTGAAAAAATTGAAAATAACTTTAATTTATATTATGTACTTTTTCAAATTCTGTAAACCAAAATTGTGAATTTTTTTTCAATCCATTTATTTTTACTTTTGGTCTTCTGGTTGCATCAATTAAAAAATTTCAAATCGTATAGGCTATTCGTTAGATTAATTTTTGACAATTTTGACAACAAATGAAGGGGGAGCCAAATAAGAAAACGGAATCGGCCTTAAAATGTTAAAAAATATAAAAATGTAAACCATTTTGCAAAAATATCATGAAAAAATATTCCATTGTATGTACAACACACAGAAGGTACCTCCATCCTACTTTTTCATTTATTAGTAGTATCACTCGCCTTCCTCGTGTAAATATCAGGAATCAACGGAATTTTGTATTTTTCTGAAAAGAGTTGTTATAAATTAAAATTTTTCCATTTGGAAAGCTCCCCCTGCTATTTCCTCCCCATTCAGTTCAGCTCTGGTGAGTGCATTCTTTCAATTACCAAAATCTTCATCTTTTTTATTTGACTCATTCAATTTAAGATTTAAAAGTAGGTAGATATCACAGCGAATACAATTTTTTATATTTCAAGGTATCAAATGAGCTCAAATCAACTAATAAAAGATGACCAAGTTCTAAATATTCCAAAAATTTTGCAATGTGTCGCCAATATTTGGAAATTTAAAAAAATTCTAATCCGTAATTGAAATACTTACCTCATATCGATTTTTTTTAAAAGACCATCTGTTGACAATTAATTGCATTTAATTTAACCCTTTTGTGCCCTGGAGAGATTTGATGGATGAAATTAAAAAAATTTCCGTTGCATCGTGCAGACTGAAGTCAAATTCGTGCACGAGTTCACTTTCACCAGGGAAAATTAAAATTTCACACCGAAAATAGAATCAAATGAAAATTGCCTATTTTCATTTTCCTGGCTAATTTGCTATAAAATTAGAAAAAATGCAATTCATGCAATTCACTAATCAACCTTTAGAAAAAAATTTCATCCCCCCTCCCCCGAAATTTTTTGTGATTCCAGTTTCTTTTCAAGGTGAAATTTTGAGTTCGTAATTAAGATATTTCAGAGCATCACATTCAGATGACACAATTTTTTAAATCATTTATAAAGTAGAAAACAAAATGAAGAGATTGTAAAGGATTTTCCATTTGAGCTGAAAATTTGAACAGGAAATCAATCTTTCAAGATTAATCAATGTTTTTTTTTAAATGACGACTCCAGCGCTAAAATAAAAATAAGGGTGGAAATTTTTCGTCCCACTGCACTTCGAAAGTTCCTTGCAAGCAACGTACGAAAAATATTCACCCTTACATTGATTTCAACACAAGAATCAAAGATGAAAATTTCGAGAAAATTATTGCTAAGGTGTAAATTTATTCAAAAAATTGCTGTACAGAAGTTTTATACATTCCTGCTTGAAAAATGCAGTAAATGAAGATTTTTTCATTTGGGGCCAGAAATATCATGATTACAAACTCAAAACTGTAATTTCTTTTTTTAATTGCAATTTTACCAAACAAAAGTGGGTGGGGAAGAAAAGGAAATTTTTGCACGATAATTTTAATTTGATTCTATTTTCTGTGTGAATTTCAATATTCCTGGTGGAAATGACTTCCTGCACTTATTTGACTTGTCTACGTACATATGCAATGAAAACTTTTCAATTTCATCGATCCGAGCTCCCCTGGGCATAAAAGGGAGCTTTTCTAGAGTTCCATTGTTGAAACATTCAGTACGTTTGTAGCTTGTAGCCCCTTCAATCTTGAAAAGAGACAAAAATCATCGAGGGAAAATTGGTTAATTTTTCAAAGCTCTCTTCATTTCTATGTTCAAAAGTATGTTTTGATCCATTTTTTTAAAAAGAAGTTGACTCAGAAAAATACTTATAAAAAAAATAATAATACTTGTAATTGAAAGGAAAAGATGCACCAATTTAAATTTTTTCGAGCAGATTAGAATGATTTTTTCATAATCTCTCCGTCATAAGCCCCCCCCCCCCCTCCTTACCGAAGTACAAAATTACAAACAGTATCATATTTTAATCATATTAAGATATGTAATTGGAAAACTTTAAAATTTTTGTTTTTCAAGAAAAATGAAATTGAGTAGGTGAGAACCAAAGTTGAAATTATGGGGATGGACAGGGACCTAAAAATTCCAACTTTTTAAAAACTCAAGTGCAAGTTTTCTCAATTTGTCAGGGGTCTCCAAATTTTCTAAAAAAGTGTACTTCACTTTCGTAAATTACTTATTCGATTCTTACGTAATTTTTTCAAATAAAAATTAATTTTTGTCATAGTGAGGGTGAAGACAAACTGATTTCTGTCTCTCGTTCGATACTTCCCTGAACCACATTTTTCAGTAATTTTTTCAAATTGAGGCAAGCACATTTGCCAGAGGAAAAATAATTGAAACCTATTATAGCAAAAACTTTTTACAAGGTAGTAGGTAGCTAGTATACCATTTTCTATGTTTTGCCAATTCAGCGTTGGGCAATTTTTTGTGGCTCAATAGTAGAAATTTTAGAATCAAGGTTCTTCTGAATTTTGAAACAGGTAATTTGTGAAACATCAATCTGTTCAAATCCCTCGCCACAAAGTTTGTATCCCTAAAGTTCAACATTACATCAAATCTACAAAGAATTAAAAATATATTTTTAAACGTTTGTATAATTCGAAATTCAAGACCAAAAAAAAATAATAGCTTGTCCGAAACCACGACCAGACCATCGCTTATAAACACATATACGTTAAATATGGTGCAAGTGGTAATTAACGCATGGAATTTACATAGTTTACGAAACGATTTAGTTTATGTATTTTAAGGAAACGGTTTAAATGCTACAGGAAAAGCAGCCCGGATCGGTGATATATGAATCAAAAGTTATGTAGGATTATTTAAAGTTGGATTTTATACCGAAACGTGAAACACGTTTAGTTTTGACATGTTATATAGCGAGTCGGATTTAGTTTGTGTGAAATGAAAGTTTGCAATGTACACACCAATATCAACATTAAATATTATGCGTGAAATGTCTCGCGACTTGTTTCCAAGAATACCTTTGGTATATCGAAGTATGTACACAAAGTATAAAGTTTTTCGCAGCAAAAGTTATACATCAGAATTTAATTCGGAGTCGATTAGATTTAGTTACAGTGGTTAATTGCGTGATTGAGAAAGAGCAAAAAAGCTCTACGTCAATTTGTCAGCGGTGCTCTTTTTTACACCATTCTTTTTCACCTTTTTTTTTTCTCATCTCATTGTCTTCAAAAAGTATATCTTCTACAGCTATAAGTGTAATCACGTAACTTGTAAACGTGTCGTAGTTTTCGAATGTTCAGCTGATTGAAAACAATTTTTTCGAAAAAAGTGTTTCGATTTCTTTCTCTCTTAGGTATTAGATTGAGAATGGAAGTTTACTCTTCTGTCTTAATAACAAATCTCATTCTTTTTTTGAAGCTTTGCCACCATCAACTTCGCAGCTTGATTTTTCTCATTGTATCAAATTATATTGAATATCTATTGCCTCTTCCATGTTGAAAGTCAACAAGAACAAGCCTACATATTCGTTTTTTAGGTGAATTATAAGAAGTAACTCTCCATTGTGGTTCGAGCGTTTAGTATGTGTATAGAGTAAAAGGTGCGAATATACTTTGATGTTCATTCGAGTACCTGCTTCTGATTTTTTTTCCCACTTCGAGCCTTTGTATACATATTTTAGCTCGAACCTGTAATTATTATTTGATTGAAAAGTTCAAATCATAATACTCGTACATCGAAGGCACCTTTTTAAAACAAAACACCACAAAAACTTCAAAGAAGTAAAACTCCTCTCATCGCAGACATATCTACTTACACAGTTTTTTTTTTTCAAATAAAAAAATAGCATGTTTATTCTATTCGAATTTTTTCAAACTTGTTTAACAAAAAAATCAACGTGAAAAACTTTTCATAAACACACGTAATATATTTACGAAGGAAAAATGGGTGTTTCGATTCGATTGTTTTTCTTCAGCCATAAATTAAGGAAGGAAGAATGTTTTAAAGTTTCCCAAATACATGAAGTTGGGCTTTAATTAAGCTTAAAAGTTTATATGACGTCATACCCTCGTATGTTACAGTGTTCCAGTTCAGTTCGACGAGCCGGCTACTGCGGATGGGAGATGAAACTGACAAAAAACTTTATGTGAGCATATGGTCTATCTTTTAAATTGAAGGGGCTACAGTGACAGGTTGATTTTTTGAAAAAACTTCGCTCGATGGAGCGACCGAAAATAACTACAAGCAAGCCAATGAAGATTAGAAGTTTATGTACGGTTTGCATACTCGTAATTAGTGTGTGATTTTCCTGTTATTTTTTTCGTTTTTTTTCCTTTAACGTTAGAAGGACGTGATTTAGTTTGATTTTTGTAATTACTTTATTGAAAGAGGATTAAATTATCTTTCTAGTGGTATGATTATTTTTGAATTTCGCGTCGTTTTGTAAATCTTGTATATTTTTTCTATGACGATGACGTAATTGTATAAAACAGAAATGTAAGAAATGAAAGAATTATTATACCATTCAAAAAAGAATTTAATTCTCTTTTGAGAAAATTGTAAGAGGGCGTTTATGATTATGAAGATCACATAGATAGCTGGGTAGCACATAGCTATACTCTGTAGTTTTGTCTCAATTTTTATTAATTTTTTCAATATAACTCAAGGCAGCAGCAGTTTGGAAATTTTTCGTGATAACTAATTTAAAAAAATATAAAATTCACTTTCAAATAATATAATTACTTTTCAATTTCATTTACTCGTAATTTTATAAATCATTGGATTTTTTGTCGAGATGATTTCAGAAATAAGAAAATTGCGAGAAATCAAAAAGTAATAATATCATATTTGAAGAATAATTTTGTCAGCCCTTTTAAAACATGTCTACGAATAAAATGAAATTTTTCTCAATGTTACCTATTCATCAAAAAAAAAAAAAGAAAAGAAAAGAAACACGTTAATTAAAAAAAAATACAAGAATATTGCCGACAAAATACGAGTAACTACGTGACTCTCGCAATATTAAAAGCACGTCTTTTTCTTGCTAAATGGTACAAAAATTTGATAAGAAAATCACTACTAAAAATCTATTGGTAAGTAGTGCAATCCAACATCATTGCGTAAGTCAAAAGACATAAAAACACTCATGCACTTATTTGTCGAGTTTTAATTTCGAAAGTGATATCTCGAGGATAGATATGGGATTGGTGACATGATGAGTGGTTGTCAGAACACGAAATTACCACCAAGTATTTGAAAAATTAGAAGTGACTTGGCTGCTTTGAATTATAGTGAATTTCCAAGAAACATCAAAAGTTTAAAAATCTTTTCCGTTATTTCCTACTTACATCAAAATTAGGCAAAGATTGAGACAATTTTTTTCTTTTGCATTTTATACTTTTTTCAAGATGATTTGTAAACATTAAAATCGTCTTCGAGTTCAAGTTTTAAAGCAAACATGTCATTTTTCATTTTTCAAATGATTGTAGCTCCTTCGATTTTGTAGTTAGACAAGATGTGCATGAGATTTATTTTGTAGAATGTGAAAAGTTCTATCAAAAAAAAGGTTCTTTTAGGCACAAAGCTTACAAATTTTCAAGTCATCGTAGCTCCTTTGATTTGCAAGTTAGACAAAATTTGAAAAATTTATTTTTTGTAGAGCTTTTTGAGCTCTACAAAATGTGGTATTAATTTTTTGCCCAACACTAAAATCGAAGTAGCTACAATAATTTAAAAGATAAAAATAAGCAAATTTTTTTTGAAATGGTCTTCCATGTTTTCAAATTTGGAGTTAAGCAAAGCCTTACTAGCTCATTTTGTAGAGCTCAAAAAGCTCTACAAAAAATGACTCTCAAAATTTTATCAACTTGCGAATTAAAGAAGTTATGAATCCTGCAAATTTACAACTCATAGTACCTCCTGAAATTTTTGAGTAAGGCAAAACATCAATATAACTCATTTTGTACATCTTAGAAAAGTTCTACAAAAAAGTTTTCATAAAAATTGTCCATTTATGTATTATCACCGGAGTTACGACAGTTCTGAAAAAAACATCTTCATTAGTGCGTAACTTTGCCCCTTCAAATCTTAGGGTCAGCAAACATGCATGCACTTGTGTGGTTTGGGTAGTTGCATTTCTGGTTTGAAGGCGGTTCACTCCTACCCGAACACACTGTAGACTGTAGTCAAGTAAATGCACGAGGTCCTTTTCATCACTGACAAATTAAAATTTCACACAAAAAATAGAATTAAATCAAAATCAAAATTATCTACTTTCATTTTCCTGTGCGAGATTTTGCTACGAATTGAAAACAATTGCACTGAATTACTCAATACTCGCTCTTCAAAAAGAAAGAGGAGTAGGGCAAAAATTTCAATTTCATCCCCCTCCAATTCTCTATATTGAAATTTTTCAAGTTAAAATTTTGAGTTTGTAATTCAGATATTTCAAGGCTCAAAATGACCCAAAATTAGACATTTTTCATACTTTTATATAACCAAGCTGTCGAGCGTCGGTAAATAAATAAATTATGATGATATGATATAATAAAAAACAAAATAAGACGATTTTCAAATTACAGTGAAAATTCCCACAGAAAATCTGCTTTCAAACGTTTTCAGACTTTTAACAATGTCAGACTTTTTTGGACTTGAAAAATTTTCAGATTTTCACTGACTTTCTGGACTTGGAAAATTTCAGAAATCATGCTGATTTTTAGACATTTTTTTCAGGCAAATACTTCAGACTTTTTGGACTTGAAAAATTTTAGAGTTCAAGCTAACTTTCAGACATTTTGTCAAGCTATTTTAGACTTTCTGGACTTGAAATTTTTTTAGAAGTTCTGACTTTATAATGAACAGAATGGAAGAAGAGGGAAAATAATTTATTTGGCAATAACCCAATTGATATATTTTTCAATATCCCACTTCCAATTTTGAGCCCAAGGGGGGGGGGGGATAAGTGTGAATGGTTAG
>FIZU01004189.1:0-16901 GCA_900064475.1 Pseudococcus longispinus
GACAAAATGTCTAAAAGATTTCGTGTCGTTTTTTGCGGACACGAAATTGGGACAAAAAATTGTGACAAAAAATTTGGACACAAAATTTGGACACATTCCATGTCAAAAAAAGTGGATATAGGTTGATTCATAGTCTATAAAAGTAAAAGCATATCCTATGTTTTAAAATTTTGTGGGTAATATGAAAATAGGGGGTGGGGGTGGGGGTGGTTTTCTAAATTTTCTCTCAAATTCAAAAAAGATCACTCGTGACATATGACTCATGAGTCATCGTAGTTTGTGTTTGACAAGTCATATTGAAAATGATCGAGTAACTTATCAGTGATATGGAAGAAAAAAATGCTCATTTGACACGACTCTTGACCATTTTTGTGAAACCATAGTTCGGAAAGCTTTGAAATTTGGGAAAATTCTTTATTAAAGATTTCTATGTTGGTTGTGTTGAGAGGGGTGGGCGTAACATATAATTTGCATAAATTCACTTACAGCGCAAAAATCATGGTCAAAAGATCAAAAGTATTCGTTGAAATTAATCGGTCACTTGAAAAATACAAGGCGATTATCTTCTCAAAACACATTAATATTACGAACCCTTGTCCAACCACTGACCACTTCAAGTCTGCGAAAAGGTACGGAGAAGATTTAGATGCAGAGAACCCAAACACACCGAGAGTTGAGAAAGAGGAAATTCATCGGGCAGTCGAGCACGTTACCCAGAGGCAAATGGGTCGAACCACAATTGAACTTTAACGCGGAAACATTAACTTGATGAAAATTTCAAATTACCAGAAGCGTCAAATAGGTTAACGTGACAACTGGATGGATGACGCTGACGTCGGTGGTGTGGTCTCACACCCTCTCCGATCTGCGTAGGTTAAGATGCGGTACACCTAGCTATACGTTGCGTTGGTATATAAAGTTGCCGAGTAATTCAACATTAATAAAATTTGCACCTTGGAAACTGTTGGCAGTTGGCATCTTTGATAAATTTTACCCAGTTCGGGTGAGAAATTTTCCAACCCAAACGAGCGATTATTTTTACCTCGAAATGTGTACATAGGTGCGATGGGTGTGGGTTATAAGGTACAAAGTGATGAATACTCGGGTACGTTGTGATATATCGTGTAAATTTACCATATCTATAACTCGGGCTCAAATTGCCAAAAATACGCGGCGTCGGCTCGAGAAAGATGCGACGCAGTTCGAGCCATTTTAAAGGCACTGTATTCGATGTCGTGTTTTAATATTATACCAGAGATCAACAGGTGGATAGTGTGAATTTTTCTCATACGCTTTTTCAGCCATTTCCGAGGGTTACAGGCATATATGTTCGGCGTTCTTCTAATACGTATGTATAAAGTGAACGATTAATTCATTATGTATTCTCGAAAATTGTCGCACCGGACTGTAATATTCCCTTTTTGCTGAATCGGTATTAGCTTTTAAATATGGAAATTACAGACAGATGTGTAGCTGAATCACGAACCAAGAAAGTGTATTTTTCGGTTCTCGAAATACGACGATTTTATTTTAGCTTAATTTCTGGATAGAGTTCGAACGATAGAATTGAGTCGTTTATCGAAACCAACCAATTTTCAATCATGGGAATAGGTCCTACCTTGAAAATTGGACAAATTTTTATATCATGATTTTTTGCGTAATTTCAAAATTGAAGGGGCTAAATAACATTAAAAGTAGAAAAATTCGTAAAAATTTTGAATTTTTTTATTTACTTACAGTCCCTTCAATTTTGATTTTAGGCAAAAAATGAAAGTAACAAAAATTGTTCATTTTTCAAAGTACTGTTCATTCTCGCGATTGAATATTTAAAAAAATATTTCTAAAATTTTTTTGAAAGGAAATTGCCCCTTGAGATGGACAACATGTTCATTTGAAGTTCAAGGTGTCTACAAATCATACGAGTCATACTTTCAGACTTGAGGTCATACAAGTCACTTTTGACTTGAAAATTCCGCATTTTTTCTTCGATTAGCTTACGTATCCAAAGACCTTCCTTCTCGCAGAGCAGATTGCATTCTTAATTTCATGAAAATCCATTGAAAATGTTGAAAAACATGTGTAAAAGTCGTTAAAAATGCTTAAAACGGTGTATAAAATTCAAAATATCATGAAAAGTCTGTGAAAATGTTCCAAAAGTTGTGTAAAAGTCGTTAAAATTGTCCAAAAAATGTAAAAATTCATCAAAAGCTCATTAAAAGTCACTGAAAATGTTGCAAAAGTTGTGAAAAACTCGTGAAAAATGTGTAAAATGGTGTATAAAAGGTCAAAATTTTATGAAGCCACTGAAAATGTAGCAAAAGTTGTGTAAAAATCGTGAGAATTGTCCAAAAAATGTAAAAATTCATCAAAAGTTCATTAAAAATCACTGAAAATGTTGCAAAAGTTGTGCAAAAGTCGTGAATAATGCGTAAAATGGTTTAGGTATAAGAGCTCAAATTTCGTGAAAAGTAATCGGAAATGATGATTTATGAAAAATTGTGAAAATTGTTCAAAAAGTTGTAAAAGTTGATCAAAAGTTCATACAAATCATTCAAAATGCTGAAAAAGTCGTGAAAATGGCGTAAAAGAGTCTATAAAAGTTCAAAATTTCATGAAAAGTCACCGAAAATGTTGCAAAAGTTATGCAAAAGTCGTGAAAATTATCCAAAAAGTTGGAAAAATTTATCAAAATTTTATAAAAATGTTGAAAAATTTGTGTAGAGATTGTAAAAATTACGTAAAAGGGTGTAAAAAAGTTCAAAATTTCATAAAAATTGCTTATAAATGTTAAAAATTCCTCCCCAAAAAAAAGCATCCAAAATAAAAATTTGGTCATACAAAAGTCATACTTTTGGACCTTCAAATTCCTGTAGACACCATGAAGTTTTTTTTTATGTCAACAAAAGTTACTCGTATTTTATTAGGAAAACCAAAACGAGGACCATATGGGGATAGGACTCGAAAATTTTGAGTCAAAGAGGTGAATGGGAGAGGGGAGGGGAGGGGAGGGGAGGTAAAGGACCAAAAATCGAAAAATTTTCTCGACGTTATCGAGCGAAGTATCAACATTTTTTTTTTTGACTTTCCAAGTCTGTTTTTGATGTCATACCAAAAGCAAAGAAATGAAGAAGAGGCCAAAGAGGTGAAGTCAAACATAAAATATGGCCAAAATATACCAGAAAAATATTTTAGAGGTCAAAAAACTTTGCATTTTGATAGAAAATTTGGAAATTTCAAGTGTAGCCCAACATTTTTTCTTCAGAGGTTTTTTTGGTGAAATGAAATTACAAGAACAGGCTCGAGAAATCAAAAAACAAAGATTTTAATACTTCACTCGATAACGTCGAGCAATTTTAATTTTCGGCAACTCCCTCCCTCCACCTCCTCCCAAAAAGGATTCCCTTGGTTTTAGCCCAAAATTACCTACCTCAGAAGTGAATTCTAGTGATCAAAAATCATGCACTCTACGATCCAATTCAAAATTTTTCAAATTTATGAGTTGAATTCCACCTCCTTTGAATCCATTTTGACTTTTTTTGATGATAAAGCATCAGAAACAGACTCAAACATGTACATTTCGATTCCTCGTTCGATAACATAAAAAAAATGTGAATTTAAGGATCCCTCTTTTACGCATGTAGGCCTTCTTTCAAGTTTGAAGTTAGAATAACTCCAGAAATGGATTCAGAGGCTTCAAAAACCAAACTCAAGTCGAAATTTTTGGGAAAAAACGTGAAGAAAAAATGTCATTACTCAAAATGGGGGTTTCAAGGTTGAATGATGGAACAAAAATAGTGTTGATTAATATTTTTCCAAATTATCAAAGAATGTCTTCTAATTCTCCCCAAAAAAATTTCGTAAAAAGCGATGACGTCATTACTCTGGATACTCTAAATGCACCTATTATGCATTAAAATATGCGAATAGTAATTTATGTGTATAATGAATGAATCATTGAATGGAAAAATATTCGAACGCAGACCAACAAGAAGAATAAGAAAAGAAAGAAGTACGAGTATGACCATTTCACACGTATGTGCCAAACGATGACAGGTTTTTTCTCCTCGCATTTCGTCGACCTAGAAAACAATTTCTTACGTGATATCGTTCTCGATCCTTCGGTATTGGAATAACGAAAGAGAGGACGAATAAAATACACGTCTCTAGGTCTACGTAGAATGTAGAAGTACTCGTACATACGATTAACATCAAAGAATTCGAAAGTTATATATCGGAGTAGATATGCTAATAATATAGGTACTTTCTTCTGGAATATGTATGTTTTTTATTATTTTTATTATTTATTTCGTTCGAACGATATGAATAATTAATAAATGGGTAATAGAAACGTATCGTACCTAGACCTATACTGCTTTTGAAAATGTGATTTTTTCACATACCTAGATACTCGTAGACTCGTAGGTTCTCTCGTATAGATAATGTCGTGTTCATACAGCTGTGCAAGTGTTAATTGGCCATCGCAAGGCCGAAGGTCATACGTACGTGATTTTTGACAGAAAATTTGTCAATTGCGGCGTGAAAGACGAACGTTAGGTACATGTAATTAGATGTAATAGCGGTCTTCGGTTCGCTTGTTCAGCCCGTATTTCCATTTGAAAACGCGTATTTCCTGTCGAATATGATGGAATACGAGCGTGTCTGTGTCTGCACATGCGGTATCAAATTGTAACGGAGATGTACTCGTACTTGTACGTCGCTTCGGTAAACGAATGTAATTATTTCGACGGTATTGTAATCGATGAAGGTGACAGCGATATCAGATGGTGTTCGGTTCAGAAGATGCCGAAGTAACTGTGAAAATGATATCGGTCGCCGGTGGCTTTGGTCGAAAAAGATTCGGAATGACGTATGTAAGGGTATTTAATGACGAAATGGTGTCTGCAGTGAATTTACAAGATGGAATGCTAATTTGCGCGTGTAAGGTTTGCAGTGAACGTTCTGACTAGGTATTTTTTTTTCTTTCGTCAGGAAAAGTTGATAGATTTTGTTCCAGTGTAAAATTTGCAAAAAATTATGATCTTTTTTTTGCCATATTTAGGTACTTGGGTTTTACTTGAAAATTCCAGTTTTCTGAAGTAGTTCAAAAATTGTAAAAAATTTCATAATCATTTTAAATATTATTAAATCGATCGATAAATCATGAAAATTGTTGAAAATGTGATGAGAATTATTGAAATTGCCATAAAAATAGTTGAAAATGTAGTAGAAATAATCATAAAATCATGATAACGGTCGAAAATTTAACGAAAATTGTTGCAATTTTTAACAAAAATAATTTTAAATAAGAGAAAAATTATTAAAAAATTATAAAAATTGTTGAAAATTTCGTAAAAATTGTCGTAATTTTAAAATTGTTTAAAAAATCATGAAATAATTACATCTGACATTTCGTAAAAACTGGTAGAATTTACACAGGATTTTCGAAAATTTTCAAGATTTTTTACCATTTCTGCACTATTTGTACTGATTTTCATTAAAATTTTCGATTGACGAAATTTCGTCACGCTGACTTTTAAACACAATGTCCAACTTTTTTGGACTTGGAATAATTTTCAGATTTCCATTGATTTTGAAACATTATGTCAGACTTTCTGGGACTTGAAATTTTTCAAGAAAATTCAAATCAGACATAAAAGTCAATGAGAAAAAGCATATTCTATGTTTTTACAAGATTTTCGATACTTTTTATCATTTTTTTGACCTTTTTCACGAAATTTTCGCTGATTTTCATGATAATTTTAGATATTTTAACGTACTTAAATTTTAATGAAATTCATGAATTTTTTACTATTTTTACACTATATTTTGAATAATTTTAATGGAAAAAACGACAATTTTAACATTTTCGACGATTATAATGATTTTTGAGAGGTTTTACGATATTTCTCCTTTTTTTTTTTTTTAATGGAAATTGAAAGAAATTTTTGTCGGTTCTCATGATCTGTTGACAAAATGTCTAATAGCATTATTTCTAAAATTTTCCAATTCCAAAAAGTGTATGGAAATCTGAAAAATTTTCCAATTTCAAAAAAGTCAGGCTAAACAATTAAATATCTAAAAGTCGTTGTAACGGATATTTGTAAATGAATTTCGTAATGGATTTTTTTTTGAAAAATTTTCGAAATTCAATTTCAAGTAGGTACAAAAAGTCAGTAGAAATCTGAAAAATTTTCCAAATTCAAAAAAGTCTTACAAAATATCTATAAGTTAGCCTTGGGTAAAAAGATGTCTGACAAAATGCCTGATTTGAACTTTCTTGACATTTTTCAAGTCCACGAAGTTGAAATTTTCCAAGTCCGAAAATTAATTTGAATTCTTAAAAATTTTCTCAGACCAAAAAAGTCTGATGAAATGTCTGAAAATCAATTTTCTAGGATCAAAAAATTTGAATGTTTTGTCTGACAAATTGTCTAGAAGTCAGAATTATCTCTGAAATTTTTCAAGTTCAAAAAGTGAATGGAAATCTGAACATTTTTCTAAGTCCAAAAAAGTCTGAAAAATATCTATTACGTGAAGGTTTTTACGGACATGAAAAATGTACAAAATTTTCAGACTAACCTCCAGCCATAAGACATATCCATGTCAAAACCATGAAAATCGTCAAAAAATGCTGTTAAATTTGTCAAAATGTTTACAAAAAGTGGTAAAAATAATGCAAACACGCGTGAAATGTAATGAAAAATATCGAAATTACGTAAAAAATGTCGAAATTATCATGTAAAAACAGTCAAAAAATCATGAAATTGGACAAAAATCACGTAAAAACTGCTATACTTTTCCAATACTTTCATGATTTTAAAAAATTGATGAATTTTACAGCGTTTTTTAAGGTATTTCAGCAACTTTTGCCACGTTTTTTTAACGAATTCAAAAATATTTTAATAATTTTCAAGGGGTTTTCGACAGTTTATAGCATGATTTTTTCAAACGAAGTTTGTTATTGATTTTTATGAAGATTTGAAAAACTTCAACAACATTTTCGACCGTTTTCAAAATTTTTCGACAGTTTTTACAATAATTGAAATGATTTTAATGGACATATCAACAATTTTAATGACTTTTTCACTGTTTTTAAAATGTTTTTATCGATTTAATGCAAATTTTGAGAATTTCACAAAATAAGTTTTATAGAAAAAAACTAATTACCCCAAAATCACAGACAAAATTGGGAGCTGGGCTTTTTATCACGTTTTTGAAGCCATATCATTTACTTTTAGATCCTCCCTCCAACCATCCCCTCCCCCTCCCTCAAACACTGTTCTTAATTGACTTATGAGTATTTGAAAAGTGAATCTTAAAACTACACTTGACAGCAAATTGGGAAACATTCAAATGATCTTTTATCTGATTTCAATTGAATTGCTCAATTTTAGGGAAAATAATAGAAATACTCATAATACGAATCAAATAATTCGTAAGTTCAATTCCAACTTTGGAAAAATGAACGAAAACATGATTTACGCGGAGTCTAATTCAAGTAGATGGGAGATTTGCTATTTCTTCAAATCATTAATTTCACAAAGCTTCTTTTTTCAAGCACCAAATCTGCGATTTTGTTTCGTATTTCACCTTTCTTCAGATTCCGTGGCTCTTTCTGTCACACTTTGCTAAATTACCCGACTTTCAATCCGACCACCTCGTGAGTCTTTCGTAACACGATCGCAAATATTTTCCTTGCGAATTCGGTTTCGTTTTCGTACTTCGAACCGAACATCGTTACAGATTTTTAACAAGACGAGGCATCGAAGGCAAACTGGCGCACGTCAATTTGCACACGCAGACGTGTTCGCGAATTCGGCGACGTAATCAGATTTCAGACATTTGATTTCATTTCGACGAAAGCATTTCCAATTATGCGGTGTCAGTTTGTCACGAATCTAGCAGAATGTTGTTCTTGTCTCGGTATACTATATGGTATCGTCGTCGATGTTTTTTTCCCCAGCATATTGTTTTTGTTTTTAACATCTCATCGTATATACGACTGTTTCCACGAAGACGTCGCTCGATACTCGCAGACTGGCGAAAACGAATAACGAGAACGATATTGCGGGCGTGCTATATCTAATTAAGTTCAAAACGTCGTTGTCAGAATTGTCACGTGGTTCGCAGCATGGAACGTGTGGCTCGGTAAAACGCGAATCAAACTGGAAGACGAGTCGACGAACAACGGTCGCACTCGCAAATCGACTCGAGATGAAAAAATCAACGCGAAAAGCGCAACGAGGTCAACTTTCAGACTGTTGTAACGTCGAGAAAAAAGTCGACAAAATGAAAATAATTCGCACCGACGACGCAGTGGAAATAAAATTAAAATCATTTTACCAGTAACTCGAATACAATAACGCCAAGATGTTTGTTTTTCTTCGCAATTGCCATACAACGATGCTCGCAATCGAGACTCTCTCCGACGTTTACCAATTCGACCCTCGATTAGATTTTGATCTGAAAAAAAAACGAAATTCAATTCGACGCCGAATAAATGGATCTTCGAATTCGGCCATTTTCGCCGGCAAATTGGCCTTATCGAAGGCGCAGATTGTACGTAAGGGTATTTTGTTTTATTTTTTATCGTCGTAAATTTACGAGCTTCCAAAAAGTGGAAATTTTTTAAACAATAATCAAGCCAATATTGAGTTCGTTGAGATAGGAATTATTTATGTTGTTTCGTAAACGAGGTATTCATTGGATCATTTCTCTCGTTTTTTTTTTTTTTTTTCGTTTTTTTATATACGTTTCAACCCCTCTACTTCGATCTTCGCGTACCTTTTCACGTACCTATGTATTATTATATGGAAAATGATACGTACGAATTTCGTTTTTCATTTTACCGCCGTAATAGTGCAAATGGGTCACCTCCTGCCGCCCCATAAAATATCGTATAATGACCTGTCGCAGTTTATATTGAAAGTAGATATCTTATTTTAAATTTATCGCTGGAAAATTTCTAAATCGAAGCGGGCGACAATACGTAAAAATACACTTAATATTCCCGAAATAAACCAAAGGATATTTAAATCCATAACGAGCGATGTGTTTAATATACCTACACGTACAATAATAATATGGTAATCTATTTGGGTAAATTATAAGCTTAAGTAAAATAATAACTCTAAATTATAGAATCATTACGCCACGCGGAGCTCTAGAACACATGACCGAGGCCGGATACCAATTGGACATATAATCGTCAATCGTATCGCGTAGTTTATCAAATATTCATAAAATTTACAATACTCGACGTTTGAATTTTCCGAAAAACAATCGATCCGATTCTCACAAGTTACGTGACCCGAGCTGCGAGCTGTACAGATATTTTTAATTTATTACAAATGCTTGTTTTTCGTAAAATCGACGAAAACGTGTTTAGGTAATTAGCGCGATAATTTTTTAACCCTGGTTCATGCTGCGTTGATGCGTAAGGAAGTCTGGAAAATACGCTTCGAACATGCCCCGACCCAAAAATACGATAAATTGCGTCAAGTAAGATCGATTGCGTTTCATTTTAGAAAGCGAGCTCCCACCACTTTTTTCGTCGAATCCTTTCTAAGAAATTTTTTTGCTTTTAAAAAACGAAAGAAGAAAAAACACCCTACTTATACGTACTTTGTTTTTTCATCTTCTATACCGCGTACGTATTGTTGGAATTGTATTTAAGATATTCGAGAATTGTAGTGTATCCTAAAATTTTCCTCAGTCGGCGTTGCCGTTCGATGATAAATGGAGTCTATTCCTTTGGTAGGGTGGTATTGGGAAAAAAAGAAAAGCAGCAAGAAAAATATTTTGACGGCTCCGCGAAGCGAAACAATCTGTGCAAGATGGTTCGTTATTTTTTGAAAAATAACACCGTCGACGTTTCTCTCGTTTCGAGAACATACCGAACCGGAGACGACGCGACCTGGCGAAAGGCAAGAAAAACGTCACGATGTTGAAGGAAAAATAGCTTGGCGAAAAAATCACGAGTTGTATGAGGTGCTTTATTTATTTTCCATTGACGAAAAATGAAGCCTTGTTTTTATTTCGATGCCGAGAGAACGTGTTATGTTAATGGGTGTGGATGAATGGAGGTAAGAGGGGCGGAAATCGAAGGATTTCTACAGGTGGTAAAACAACAGCTATTGTAATCTGGCAGAATTTTACCGAACGAGATTATCTCCGGTTTTGGATGCGTTATATGTAACCAGGGCTAAAGTCACTGGAAGACTATTAACGAACGAATCGATTTCTTTACGTCTTTTATTCAAACTTTATTGAAACTGGTTCAGAGTTGCTGAATCAATTTTGAAAACTAGGTATTTTATTCGATCAAAGAATAACACACTTCTCGCTAATACCAATAATAAATAGTACAGTCCAGAAACTGGTTTCGCTTATGACAACCAGTACAAAAAAATTTCAGTCATTCTCAAAGAAATCATAGCATGAGGAAAATCCTCAAAAACTAGCTGTAGAACGTTGAAAAACTCACTTTTATACCCTACAACATTGTTTTCGTTTCTCTAAACGTAAAATATAGACTGTTTCATAACTGGTTCAGACAAAATAAACCCGTTTCAGAAGTTGAAAATTTAATTCCATCGATTAGTGACATAATTCCAAGTGATACGAACACTTTGTGAACACTTTTGAAACCGGTTTCTGGTTGGAAACCAGTTTAGCAACCAGTTTCCAATGATGCCCAAAAAATTCACCTCACGAAAAGACTCAAATAAAAAATATAGAAACATTGAAAAGCACAACTCTTTCCCACAAAACAGCAAATAAGGTTAAACTATTCAACAAACCAGTTTCAAATAAAAACAATCTGTCTCAAATTGAAAAACCGGTTTCAGAATTTGTGAATTTTCATCCCATTGATTAGTGACATAATTCCAAATAATACGACCAAACACTTCGTGAACATTTTTGAAACCGGTTTCCAAGTTGAAACCCAGTTCAGTAACCAGTTTCTAATAAGGCCCACAAAAATTCACCACCTAAAAAAATTCTCCAATAGAAAATATAGAATTTTTGAGGCATACAAATCTTTCCCATAAAATTACAAATAAATATAAACTGTTTACAGCCGGTTTCACATTTTATAAAGTACCAAATAGGCAAACCGGTTTCAAAATTTCTGAATTTCCATTCAATCAATTACTAACCCACTTCAAAGAGGTACAACGTATGACCGAACACATTTCGCACATTTTTGAAACCGGTTTGTGGCTGAAAACCAGTTCGCCAATAAGTTTTTGATATAAAGTTAAAAACATTCAATACAGAAAAAAGTTTTCAGATGTAAACAATAAAATTTAAAAGTACGCCATTTTTGCATTTTTCCTTCTCAAACCGCAAAATACGTGCTATTTGACAACTGGTTCAAACGCAACAAACCGGTTTCAACAACTGTGGAACCATTTTCAACGCGATACCTGCACCGAACACAATGTTCACATTCTTGAAAATGGTTAACAGTTGAAAACCAGTTCGTGAAACCGGTTACCAATAATGCTCAAAATATATTCAAAATATGAAAAAGAACTCAAATAAAAGTTGTAAAGTTATGAGAAAACACTATTTCTTATTGGACAACATTTTTTCAGTCAAACTGTCAACATTTGTTGTTTGACAACCGGTTTCAACTTTTTTCAAAGTACTCAATTAACAAACTAGTTTTAAAATTTCTAAATTTCCATTCGATCAATCGGTAGCTCTTTTCAAAGAGATAAGGCATACAACCGAAAACATTTCGCATCTTTTTGAAACCACTTTACTGCTGAAAACCAGTTCGCCATCAAGTTTTCGATGAAGTTGAAAATATTCAAAGCAAAAAACAGTTTTCAAATAAAAACAATAAAACTTACAAGTACGGCATTTTTCATCCCAACTCTTTTTTCGTTCTCAAACTGCAAAATATGTGTTGTTTGACAACTGGTTCAGATCTAACAAACCGGTTTCACAAATTGTGGAACCACTTTCAATGAGATACTTGCACCGAACACAATATTCACATTCTTGAAAACGGTTTACAGATAAAAACCGGTTCGTAAAACCCGTTTTCAATCATGCAAGTTCAAATAAAAGTTGTAAAATTATGAGAAAACGCCATTTCTTTTTCTATAATATTTTTTCTGTCAAGCTGTAAACATTTGTAGTTTGACAACCGGTTTCAAAAGAGTTGAATTTCAATTTAAATATTCTACGGCACGTTTTAAAGTAGAACAAACAATATCAGTTGTTTACCAGTAAGTCAAAAGATTCTGACAGTCCTCCTGCAACTCTGCCAAAATCAATTTTCGAACAAAACCATCAAGACACAAACAATTTCTGCTTTCCAGCAAATCAAAAAGTTTTTAAACTAAAAACTGTTCATACTCGTACATCAAGAAAGAGACTCCTAGTCCCAAAAAGTACCCCGGGTTTGCGGTCGGCGACCTCAATTTAGTTGAATACCCAACTTTTCTGGAATCTCAAAAAATCTCAAAAATCCCTGAACTCGTACTTACCATTTTTGTTTCATTTTCAGCACAACAGTTTGAGAACTATCAAACCAGGTTAAAAATTTTGAAAATAACCATCAGTAAGTCGATGAAAACATTTCCCTTCACTCTTCAATACCATTTTTCACCAATAAAAAACCGATTTCAAGCAACCAAGATTTTCCGTCACTTCCTACTTTTTTTTGTACCAACTCCATTACCGCTTCGAATATCACACTAATTCACAATTTTTCTTCTTTTACAGCCATTCTGGTTGAAGAACCGAGAATACTGGGACGAAAGTTTCGAAGAACGGTACAAGCAGCGAAAACAACAATGGCCGAGGCCACCACTAAAGGTAAGACCAATTCAAAAATATTTCTAATCATCCATATAGCTCTATAAATCCTACACAGATAGAACTATACATAACGGTCGGATCGTGTAAATTAGCACAATTCGGTTCCGAGGCCTCTATAAATACCTCGCAGCTTACTTCGTGATCGATGAAAAACGCCGGGCCGCAGCCGTCACAAAAAACAGCTCGTATCGCACCGTAAAATAATAATCGAACCAACTATAAATTTTATTACCCTTATCGTACGGGTACATCGTGTTCATCGTATAACTGTGCATTTTAAAAAGCACTTGGTGTTTTTCCCCTGCACCTAATACCTTTCACCGGCCACCACACTCCACGTATTGTCTTCCTTTCTGCCATTTCGGTCGACACTCTAAAAACACGTCAATGTCGTAAGTCGTGTATATTGAACCCTTTACGTGCCACACATACGATGTTTTTTTTTTCGCCTAAACACATACACACCTACACACAGGTACTTTTAACTACATACGATATAATTATAAGTACGCGTAAAAATCGCCTATAAAGCTCGTTTACGCGCGTAATCGTAGTTGCCAAATTTCAACTATTAATATGGCCATAAATCATTCGAAATTAGGCATTCAAGAGAGCAGGCACACAGCTCCATGCCACCAACGACGACGCCGGCGACAAAGCTGTAATTTACAAGTAACTTGATACCGTAATTTATGATTTTAATAACCGTCCGCAAGTTTCTCGCTCGCACCCTTGTTGTAAGTAGACGTAGACGTACGTACAATGCTTACTCTGGCACTTTTCCTTCGCACCCCCTTGTCTCGCTTCAAGTCTAAGTATAATATGGTCTATGTACGAGTATACGTATACGTATTTCTAGGCGCCGGCCTTCGAGCCACAGAAAACCTGCAAAGGAGGGTAGCAGGCGGTGAAAATGGGAAACCTTTCTCTCGTCGTATATAATAATTCTATTGCTCCGCCGTTGGCTAAAACGTTGGTAATTATTTATTCATTTTAGGGCTAATTATTTCTCTCATAATGACTCCAAATATACCATATTATCCGAGCACCAGCTCCAGCTCGACGTGCGGAAAGAAAGATGTCATATTTTGAATGAAAAAAACCCACCACCGTTATCGTCATCAGACCACATACTCGTTCTAGTTCGCTTTTGCTTTGCAATTACACCGCATATATTTCATTTCCTCGCCATACGAAAAAGCCACTTCATTAAAACTTGATAATTAATTCGAGTCGTGCCCTCGACAATAGATAGACATTTAGACACACAGCATTGTGCTTGCGCATATCTGTTCCGAATGTCTTTCCGTACTCGCAGCACTGCGAACTGTCTCATTCACTGATACGCAGATCACTCAGATGACGTAATAGAAAAAAATCATAAATAGGTACAAAGCCCAGCCATTTTCGCATTCACCAATCTATCTCGGTATTAATTCCAACAAAAGACTCCAATATTCGACGATAAAGTGAAACTTAACCATTTTTAAAGCATACGTCAGCGCACGTTTCGTAACAGCCTTTTTCCTACATAACGTAATTTTCACCTGCTTCTTTCTCCCTCCGCTCGCCCAGCTCCACTTTGCTACAACAATAACCGTTCAACAGTCCACAAAGAAGCACCCTTTTGAAGCACACGCGAAGCAGCTACGAAAAAAGCTCCTTAAAACTTTGTATGGAATTCCTGCGCTCGTTCGCAACGTCGTGAAATATGACATCTTTATCTGCACCAGAGCTTTTAATTTTTATCTCGGTCGCGTACTAATAAAAATTTAACAAGTTTTTCGCGCTAGATGCTCTCTTTTTGTCGCATCAAAAATCAAAGGACGCTGCCTTTTACGTACCTCGAGGGGTACACGTGCTCGCTTAAAATTATTAATATTTTTCGGCAACGAGCCCGAGAGGCGTCGAGGGGGCGAGATTCTTCATGTATATAAATACTGAAATTAGAATCTCCTCCATCTGCAGCGAAAATAAAAGCCTTTTTGTATGGAAGAGAAGGGGTTGAAAAAAAGCATGATTAAAGTTCGTACTTTGCGATTCCGTCTGTGCGGTGTTGTGAAGTGTTCTATACGACGATTCGCCTGCCCACTTTTCGCGATAGGATAACGTACCAGAGTGAAGGGTACCTCTTCGAATACGTAATTAATTAAAATAAAAAGCTTTTAATGATAAACAAACCTACGTAAATGAACTTATTTGCTCGTTAATTAAACGTTCTCGCTTAGTTCGCAGTTTTGCTCTTTTACACGTCGCGAAATTATCACTTATATTAACGAAGACGTGCTGCATTGTCCTCGTATACCTAGCCAAGATCGCAACATCGATGATCTTTCATATTAATACGATTACAACATCTCTTCACTCTTCACCCTCATTCAAAAAGGTAAAATTCATTGCAGTAGATTTTTCCCTAGAAAAATTATTAAATCGAGATGATTTCATCGCGATGCGGAGACCGTATGTACACAAATTCTCACAGTAATTGGCATATCTACTCGGATGCAGGTACATAAGCATACAATTACCCATCAAACCAAAGAAATGCTCTTTATTTAAAAAGCAAATAATTACTCAGCAAAATAACGAGTTTTTGCTTCCTTACATAGGTAACTCAACATGCACATCTATTTCGAACTCGTCGAACTATATTTACTCTTCTTGATTAATACACGTAAGTATAATAAACGTTAACTACCTAATTGGATGAAAATTCAACAGATTACATTCCACTGTATACATACGACATCCTTCTTCGTCCCAACGTTCCAGCCAAATTGCTAGAAATTCGTCTGAATTTTACCCTCCTCCATTTCATCGTCTGTTTCGATACATTACATACACGTATCACGAATCCTTTCGAAAAAAATATACCATTGCATACGTTTGATTTTTCTTCTTTCAGTTTAGGGTGGCTGGGGGTGTCGTTTCTTTTTCGCTTTTTTTGTTCAGAATTGAAGGAGAATACATCACATGTCGGAATCTCGCAGCGATGAAAAACTGGAGAGATTTCTTCGATTTTAGAATACGATACGATACGATAGCGAGAATTTTTTTTATTTTTATTCGACTCGACTCGACTGGAGATACCAAAAACGAAAAACGTAGCTACGAGCGAATTGACTATTAGCGTGGAAAAGTAAACGAAACAATATTACGTGGTAAATTACTCGTACCTAGGGTTCTGTGTGTTTTTATGGGTTTGAAGGAGGGGTTTGGAGTGAAGTTTTGTAGCAAGGATCATTTTGCTGGAGTCTTTGTTTGCACTGTGCCATGCATTGGCCAAATATTGGAAAAGTTGACACCCCCTCACCTGCTTATTACAAATGATTACACCGTGAGAAATATTGAAATACCACAACAAAAAAATTATGAGATAAAAATCGTGAAAATAGTTGAAAATTTTTTCTTACATCCTTATTTAAAGTTGTTTCTAAAAATCAATTTTCCAAATCTAAAAAGTCACAGAAACGAAAACAAAATTTTGTGCCGTAAAAATTGAAATGCAAAAATTTTACTGACCCCCCCCCTTCCATCCCCCGCAACAACATGACACACAATTACTAAAAATATTGCGAAAATTAATAAAATCGTCATTAAAGTGGGCAAAAAGAGTGTAAAAACTGTCAAAAAATCATTAAAATCGTCGAAAATGTCGTTAAAATCGTTGAGATATTTATAAAATTTATTAATTGTCAAAAGATCATGAATTCTTTAATTTCCATAAAAATCAATTGTAAAAATTGTGAAAATATTCCTGAAAATTGTTGGAAAATGTTGTGAAAATTCGAGCAGTTTTTATGAAATTGGAATTTTCGACTTATTTCATCATTTTTCGACCGATTTCACAATATTTTCACTGATTTTCATGATTTTTTGATATTTTCTTTTACATTTCAAACGATTTTTTTGAAAACGTTGAGAATACCTTCACGAGATTTTCTACAGTCATGATAATTTTCTGGCATTTTCCATGATATTTTTATCAGTTTTTATTATAATTTTAACAATTGACATGGATATGTCTAATGGCTGGGGTCAATCCTAAAAAAGTGTCCATT
>FIZU01004192.1:0-10452 GCA_900064475.1 Pseudococcus longispinus
AATAATCATTGACGCTCTATGCAGACAAGTTGAATACTATTCTATTTTCAAAGAATGGCTTAGGCCAAGGTCCACCAACCAGAAAATTGAAAAATCAGATAAAAAATGTTATCAAGTCTGTTGAAAAATCTAAAAGTCGAATTGTAAAACAATTCAAATTTATCTAAATTCAAAAAGCGACGAATTTCTGAAAGTTACCAAGTTGAAAAAAGTGTTATTTTGGCCAAATGTCAACCTAAGTGTATGTATGAATGTAGTAATGTATGTGTGTGCATGCAAAACAAAAAAAAATTGTTTCAAAGTTTTGGCATATTTTTTGGCATTAATTTTTGTGTTTTTAGCATATTTAGCATAATTTGCACAGGTGAAAAAGTGAAAAAAATCAACTTTATTTGATCATCTTACAGACAAACGAATAAAGACTGGTAATGATTGCTTGAAAATGGAAAAAATCGAATTTGGCATTTTTTTGGTGGCTTTTTATCATAATTTAGCATATTTTTCAACACGTTTTAGTATTTAAAAAAAAATCCGAGTTGGTCACTGTAGACCCAAATTTTTTCCACGGTCTTTTGACACCACCCGTCCACTCCACAACTATTTTTCCGAACCCCTCCCCTCCAACTTTCCGAAAACATATTATCTACCAGGTCGTGAAACCACTGAAAAAGTAGCGAATTTTGCCAAAATGTCAATAAAAGTGTTAAAAAAATCGAAAAAGTAGAATTGAATTCGCCTAAAATGAGGAAATTTCAATTTTTGAATGCCTTTTTTTTGGAAAAATTTTCATTTTCGCTTCGAGTGGGCTCAATATATTCACTCCTTTAACCAATTGATTTCCGTTTTTAAATGTCATCTACTTTTTGTTTTTTATTATTGTTTTACTTCCAATGTAACACGTATTGGCAGTTGTGTATTTAGAAAGTGTGTGTGTGTGTTGGTGGGGGGGGGGGGGGGGGTCCAAGTGTCTGCATCCTCCTTGATGGCTGAAAAGTTAGAAAAAATGTTGAAATTTCTGCTTTTTAATTCTTTTTTCTGCAAAAATTTTCGCCCTCGCTTCGTTAGGACACAATATGGCATTCCCTTACTTTAATAGAATAATAGATACCTTTGCTATATTTTTACATGAAATCACCTTTTTTTTTTCGTGGAAACCTCCCTCACCTCATCATTGAAAGACAATTTGGCTACACTGCTGCATTTTATTGAAAAAAAAAATTGAGATCATTTTTCGTTTTCTTTTTCAAAGGTTCATTTTTTTTTATTCATTCTTTCATTTTGGTCATACTTATTGTTGAAAAAACGTGTTTTTATTGTATAAAATTCTTCCTCGCTGAGTCCCTCAACCCCATATGCAATTTTTGAAGGGGTTTTTTCTCAATTTTGAAAAATGGGCCGTTTAGTCATATTTCTGGTAAGTTTTTGCCTGCCAGTCCGACCCTGATTCAATTTAGGATGAAGTGGTCTTCAGAAAGTTTTGTGAAAAGTAGGTAGTGATTTAAAAAAAAATACAGGTAGACACCACGAAAAAAAGTCAAAGAAGACCCACCCTGACTCACGCCAAGTGAATGAATCGTTTTTCCACTGTTTTCCAATGTTGATTGCAAAGGGAAGTTGCTCAAAAATTGTGTGTAGATCCCAAAACAACCTCTGCTAAAAATGTCATCCTCTAACTTAACCTTTACCCCTTCACAATTGCTGATGAAGTCTGTACCTAAAATTAATTCGAAAATTTTTGAATCATAATGGTTTTGGTAGAGAAGTATTCAGCCAAAAGTACCATTGAAGTCCATTTCTCAAGGGTAATTGAAAAAAAATTCATGTTTTTTAATTTTAAAAAATATATATCAGGTGATTTGGGGTTCGATTGGGTCCCTCCCTCCCTTCCTTCCTTCCTTCCTTCCAATTTCGCTTGATACCACACATAGATGCTTGATATTCAAAATTGAGGGAAGGAGAGGTCCAATTGAAAAAATTTTCAAACAAAATTTGTAAATGGAGATTCGAGAAATAAATTCAATTATTACAAAAATATTGATTGGATCCCCCTTTCCCCTTCAATCATGATTAATACAACGTAGATACTTGAAATTCAAAATTAGGGGAGGGGTTCAATTGAAAAAATTTCAAAGAAAAGTTGTTGGTTACTATAAAAATGTCGATTGTGTTCCTCCCTCTTCTCCAATATAAGGCAGTTGGATATAATAAAGGATATGAATCAAAGCAAGTGATATTTTTACCAGGTTGTTTCAAGTTGTAAACACAGTTATCGTGCTGCTTCTTCTCCCATGAAAAACAATCCAAACTTTCAGACTGTAAGGCAACTTGGTATTTGATATTTTTACAATCCAAAAATGAGATGAAAATTACCAGGGTGAAAAAGATTGCTAGAACAATTTACATTTACTCAGTAATGACATTTGTATCAATATGTGGAATTGAAATTTTCCCTTAATCTGTCTGGAGGGAGAAATTTTCACAGGCCATGCAGCGTTACGTGACAAAATTTCATCGATTGTTATCCATATAAATGGTTGCATTCTAAAATAAAAACGTGCAAAGGTTTTATTCGCCATTCACGTAGAAGGGTATGCACGCTTTGTTCTCATTGCGAATCTGTTTCAGACATAAGCGTTACAAATAAAACAAACGGTTTTGTTTTGTAAGCTTTGTTTTGAGGGAGGTTTTCTAGGCTATATCGAAGAAGCTTTAAAAAAACTGCTGCGTTTTAAAAATTCTCCATAGAACATCAGAATACAAAGTCGAATCCTTTTCGCCTTTCGTGCATAATATCGCGATAAATTGTCAGATTTTAGAAGAATTTAAAATCAAATGATGTTAACAACGATGTAGGTATTTCTTACCATGTAGGAAATTTAGATTACAATTTTTCCCTAAATTTACGAACTTGTTTTTGCCGAAACTGAATGATTTTTTCCCTCCCACAAACTGTTCGACCTACGGTTTGTTGAAGGGGTTCGCGAATACGTGAAAATAAATGTTAATATATTTTGATTTCGATACTAACTTTTCCTATTTGGGTATGTTACTCTAGTTTCAAGATTTCGTTTTGTATTCGTTTCGCAGTGTAATGTGAATAATGGCCGGATTTGGTAGAGGTATAGGCCTACTTATTTCGATTTCGGTTGTGCACTGTGGCACAAGTTGAAGCGACGGTGTCGAATTCGAAAATGTCTGTTTTTCAAAAGTCCATTAAATTTAGCAAACTGTGCTCGAGTATCTACCTGCGTATTTAATTACTCCTTGCATTTGAAATTAGAGATTCTCTTTTAAATCCGAAAATTTTTCAAAGCCCCAAGGTTACACCAGATAAGCTTCAATGTTCGGTTTTATGTTTACGATGTGATGCCTTCCAGTAATATGTATTACACGTTCTACACTACAGCCATCTTATCATAAATATTCATTAACAAATTGAAGTTTTCCAGATGTCTGAGCTATTAATTCTAAAGGATAGCAAAAAATTGCATCGTGTAGAAGGAAAAGGTACATGAATTTCGTCTCCTTAACCACTCTTGTGCTCCCAAGGAATTTTCATCTAGATCGATATAAAATGGATTAATTCGTGAGAAAAGCTCGATTTTTCAAACTTAAAACTTTCGCAGCCTTGAAAACATTAAGCCTAGAGCTTTGAACAAAATTGCACCGCGAATAGGGAAAAAATGCCTATTCGTAGATAAATGTTTATTCCTGAAACACCTTTGTACCCACTCCAGTTTTTCTTTCATTTCCAAAAATTAAAAATATTCATCGCTTGACAAGTTAAAATGTATTTTTTTGTCATCTAGTGACGTCACTCGTACGGACATATTTGTATTTGTTTAGCAAACCTATTGTTCTCCAACATCGAGCCGAGTCTATGTTATACGAGGTCGATGAATTTTTCTCGTATGTTCTTTGCCCTTTGACAACCCTCTTTCGATAGCTTGAAAAATGTAGGTATTAAGTATATCGATTCCAGAAGTAAATAAAATTTTCGAAAATATTCAATATCAGTTTTACTACCATGAACAGTAGATACAACCGTATTACTTAATAATCCCGTTCTTTCGATGAAGGTCGTTTTACATTACGTTCTTTGCATTTTATAAAAAGATTTCTGCTTTTATTAGGTGATTTTTTCGTGTAAATGATAAAAGTACAATTTCTGGGTTTTGTTGAAAAAAATCATCTTGAATAAGTAGATCAAAGCAAAAAGGACGAATAAACTGGCGTTCAACTTGTTATTACATTACCTTTTTCAAATTAAGATAGAATTTTTACACTGCAACAGAAATCGCATGGAATGTTATTGTACTCGTATTCCTTTTTAATTCCCAGGAATTCTTATCAGTTTATTTTCACATGCTAAAATGAGAATATTGCGTCGATATAGAAGATGTTGTATTTTTATGGTGTTTTTTGTTGAGCTTTCGAAGGGAAAAGAAGGTTATGTATGAATAGTGTATTCAGAAATTGTATTGAAATTATCATTTTTCTAATTCGAAATTTCATTCGAGTACTTCCTGAAACCAATAACAAATTAGATTAAAAGTTATCACAGGTACAAACGATGGATTCAACTCGCAAATGGTCACCTCAGACTTTTGCGCAAGAAGCGTGAGCGATCAACCCCTCAGAAGCAAAGAAACAGAAATAAAAAACTCTTTAAAGTGGAAAAAATTCCCAAATTCATTAGCTATGTTTTTTGGCCAAGAAAAGGATATTTTTGAAATTTTTAGGAAAAAATGTTTCTTGAATTTTTTCAACTAAAATTTTGATTAGTATTATTAGCTAGAACATTTAAACAAAATGGAGGAAAAAATTGAAAATCAAAAAGTTATTTTTTAGCATTACATCAAAATGCATTACACAAATTTTGGGGTGTCTGTGGACCTGAAGAATCTAGCTAGCAAATTTTTCGATTCTAAAAATCCAATTACAACATTTTTTGGCTGGCCACTAGCTCTAAACCTCAGAATCTCGAATCTCTGAAATTTTCCAAGTTCAAAAAGCCAGAATTTGCAAATTTTCCAAATCCAAAAAATCATTGGATGACCACTAGTCCAAAATCTCAGAATCTCTCAAATTTTTCAAGCTAAAAAAATTATCTCCCAGCGTTACATGTTAAAAAGCGCGGAAATCATATTTTCCCTTCCAAATTCCAATGTTCCCAAAATCTACAATTCAAATTTCGTGACTGGAAATGCTTAGAAAATTTTGTTAAAAAATGATGGAAAAAAATTTACCTGACTTGTTAATGTGAGATGTGATTTTGAGATATTCTTCAATATTTCATGAAAGTCATGAAATAATGAGGAAATGATGGTCTTTATTATTACTGTCTTTCAAAATCTGAAATTTCAATGAAAAGTCATAAACAGTCAAAAGTGTTGCTTTTCTATATGTATTTAGTACCCGAGATTTCAAAAAATCAAAATTTATTAAGAAAATTTGAATATTTGGTTCATTGGTCTATAACAAAATTTTGAATTTTTTCTATCCCAAATTTTCAAATTTTTGGACCTCGGTGCTTGATGACGCATGTACACGTCAAAAGTTTTTTCCATGTCAAAAAATGATAAAAAATGATTAAATTGTGATTTTTTTCTGTCTAATAAATTTTTTCAAAAAAAATGTTCATAAATTATTGAGAAATTGTCCAAAAATGTTGAAGAAGTGTACAAAAATGTTGAAAATGCCAAAAAAAATTGAAAAATAATAAAATTTTGATTGCTTTGGTCAAAATGTTGAAAAAATAACAAAAAATGTTTAAAAAATAACAAAAAATGTTTAAAAATTGACGAAGGAAAATTATTTCAAAAAGTCAATTTTTTTTGGACTTAATTTTTAAGATTTTGGACTTCAATGCCTTGATTAATTTTTCCTGTTCCGAAAGAAAAATGTTTCCAAAAATGTTGAAAATGACAAAAAAAATTGAAAAACAAGTAAAAATGTTGAAAAATTAACAAAAAGTGTTTAAAAATTGACAAAGAAAAATTTTTCTCAAACATTTTTTTAAATATTCAAAATTTTCAATTTTTTTGTACCAAATTTTTAAAACTTTGAACTTCAATGCTTGATTGATTTTTTCTGCTCCAAATGAAAAGTTTTTCTAAAAATGTTTTAAAAACACCAAAAAATGTTGATAAAGTGTACAGAAGAGTTGAAAATGCCAAACAAATTTGATAAAGAACAAAATTTTGATTGCTTTGGTCAAAATGTTGAAAAAACAACAAAAAGTGTTTAAAAATTGGCATAGGAAAATTTTTTTCAAAAATTTATTTAAAAAGTCAAAATTTTGATTTTTTGTACCAAATTTTAAAAATTTTTAGAATTTTGGACCTCAATGCTTAATTATTTTTTTCTGTTCCAAATGAAAATTTTTTTCAAAAATGTTTTTAAAATGTCAAATAATGTTTTAAAAATATCCAAAAGATTAAAAAGTGTTGAAAATAAAAAACAAAAATTTGATTTTTTCTGTGCCAAATTTGAAAATTTTTTGGCTTTGATAATTGAAAAAAAAGTTGTCAAAATCGGTTTACCTCCTTCCAAACTTTAGTGATGGAGAAATAATTACGATTGATCGAAGACGTGAAGTTTTTATCAGGACATTTTGATACCTAGCCAGAACATTTGTGCTGCTTCACCATTCAACTTTTTGAGAAAAGTTGTAAAAGGCTGAAAAAAAATTGTATTATGACATTTTCTCGATTAATTTTCTTACCTATTAAAGTTTTCGTGAAACTCAGTTGTATCTGTATTTTATCTAATAATTTGCCATCATTTTTTTTCTTCTGTTTGACCATAAAGAAAATATTTGTACCTACGTATGTATTGTACCTATACATATGCAAATACATTACATTGTTCAGCATTTACCAAAGGTTCAAAAATTGAAAAGTAATTTCTTCGAAATTGTATCAAAAAATGATTATAAATGAGAAAAATATACTTTTTGTGCCAAACGATACATTATTTAAATTATTTTTCGTCTAAAAATAACCAATAAAAATGGTTAAAGTCGTAAAAATAAAATCTTGCGATGGGCTTATTGGAATGAATTTTTCTACTCGTTCGCCGCGTTAATGGTGCTACGTTTTTCAAAGGAATTCCATATACTTAGTTATACTTTTTACCTTGAATATTTCCATTTTTTTATTTCATTTTATTTTTATATTTTGAGTTTAAAATACCTATAGTGAAGTTATATTGAAAACGGTTTAATAAAAATAGTTGAAATTTTCAAAACAGTTGAAAAATTTGCGGGCCGTTTCATTGTCAAAAAATTCACCCAAATCGTGCTGGAATTTTTTTACAATTGGTAATCCCACGGGAGGATTTTTTACCATAATTTATTACTTATAGGTATAAGAAAAATGTTGATAAATGTGTAAAGATTATTTTCGCCATGAAGAATTTAACCGAAAGTAAACGACCAAGTTTCTTTATTAAAGAACCATGGACACGTATTTTTTGTATAAAATAGACCCTAACATCTGTTCGGATTACATGGAGCAAGATAATTTGAAAGTTTTTCCGAAGTAGTCTTTTGGGATTTTTATTCGGGTATAGGCCAGTGCCTGTGTAATAGAAAATTTCCATTCCCTAGAGTGTACTCGACGTTAGGTTTTCTTATTCTTGTGCATTGCTGTATTGATTACAGCGCTCATTCCATGTCCTTAAAAACAACAAACAAATATTTTGTATCCATTACTCAAATTGTTTATATGCCGGTAGATTAATCCAGGCTTGGAGTTTGGAAAATTTAATTTGAATCGCGTCGAATAATTTATCCCATGACGGTTTAAGTAATCGCTGTGTACTGTGTGTAGGTATATTAATTGATAAAATTTTCAATGTGACACGAATTCGTACTCTTCTGTGTGTTTAGTTATTTGTTTCATTATGATATTTTCGTATCTAAATGTATTTTCTATACGAGCTTAAAATCAGCCAAGCTGAATAAAGCCGATGAAAAGTCTATATTGTCAACTTTTCAAACCCCTGGGGACTGGCAGTAGCGTATGACAATTTGAGGTTGTTAAATGTATTATGATGGGCTGGAAACCTGGAAGTCAGTGAAAAAAAATGTTGAAAAAAATACCAAAAATTTAAGAACATTTCATATACTTACCTAATGATACTTTGTCAAAATGTCATTTTTAAAATGGAATGTGTAGAGTAAAAATGAAAACAATTTTCAAGAATTTAAGATGACCTCCCATAGGTAGGTAATAATATTGCCTCAAGGCTCATATAATTTCAATGAATCGACAAAACAACCTGACATAATGATATTTTGTTGATTGGCAATGCCCAATTTGACTTTTTGTTGTAATCTACGAGTAGCTGAAAAAATGTATATTTGAATGGGATTTGATTATTCAAATATTCAGGGAAATGTTATTCTTAAAAAAGAAATTTTGAAAATTATTGAAACGCATTAATATTTTATTAAATGTCAATGAATGGAGGTATTTTTTAATACCTATTCTTATGAGAAGTGATGTCTAATTGAACTATGACTTTTATATTAAAATTCCATATAGTTAAAAAATAAACTTTTGAAACGTCAGATTACTTTTAATTGAATTGTTGTGAAATAAAATAACACTAAAACATATTCACTAATTTTTAAGTTTTTCCGTTAAAGGGAGAACTTGCTGCATTTTTTCTTCAACAGTTTTTATTAAAACTAAATGCTTATTTATTTTTAATTTTAATTAAAATGTCAGGTTTTGAGATATTAATTAAGTATTCGCTGTAAAATGTTTATTTTCACGTTCTCACTTGAATTTTTCATTTACACGACTCTTTATTAAAATATTGTAAGGGAAACTACCAGTTTCGGATCTCTTTTTTTCCTAGACGTCTCTCACTCCCTGTACAAGAGTGAAAAGTTTGTAATTCATGCACTTTAACTATATTGAACTATTCTGGGAAGTACCCATGAATGAAGGGGGAAGGTCCCCCCTGAGAAAAATTGTCAGTTTATTTGGAAAAATCATATTTCCAAGCAGGGTTAGTTAAAATTGACAATTTTCCAACTTCCCAAATGGATTTTTGTTTTGATTTCTCAATTTGGAAACATTTTTCCAAATCGCACTGCCTGGAAGCTTGATTTTTCCAAATCAAACAGAAAAATGCTATGTCTAAAAAAAATAATTTTTATTCCAATGCAAAAAGGATAGGTTTTTGTCATTTGGAAAATTGACCAATTTTGAATGTACAGGTAAAGGAAATTTTGAAAATATATCGTAGGTAATCGCTTCGCTCAGCAGCACTTGCATAATTTTTTCAATGGCAAAATTTTTCAACTCATAAATTTATTTCCTGCAGTTTTTAAATTTAAATCAAATTTTCTTATTCGAAAATGATTTAAAAGTTAATTTTACAACTTTGGTACAATGGAAATTCTGCAGTTAAATTGAAGAAATTATTCATGTCTTCATCACCGTAATACATACTATCAGAGCTGGCTGCTGGATTTTCCATTAGCCTCTGTAGGCAACTGCCTACATCTGCAGATTTCTAGGGTGGCAAAATTTGACCAAAAAAATCAGTCGAGTCAGATCACATAGACTGAAATGTTGGGAAAAGCGATGAAATTTATGCTTTTTTCTTTGTATAAAAATTTGCTTAATTTCATACGTATTTTCAACGCTTATATAGAATTACTTTGTTTCGTCAACCCTCCCTCCTTATTGCTAACAACCGGTGATGAGGTGAAGGGCTTACCAAAAAACTAAAATGAGCTGGAAATATTTTTTTTCCAGTTGCAAAATTTTCATCTCCCGTCCCTCGAAAAGCGGTTTGGTATGCCACTGGAACCGTTGTAGTTTCACGTATACATGAGTTGAAATTTTCATAATTTTTTTCATTTGTGGTGAGATGGCTCCCAGAAGGGGTCCTAAAAAGTGTTTTTTTTTATCTGCTAGCTATGGATTTCCACAAAATCCCCCCCCCCCCCACCCATCAAACCAAGAAAATTTGTACTTCAAATTTTTCAGGGAACAACTTTTGTTCTATGAAATTTTTGCGAACAACCAATCGTTTAACAATAAAATGCAAAAAACGTATACCTACTTTCGATAATTTTTGAGCACGGCCCATCACTTGAATCAATATAAAATTGATTTTATAAGAAAGTACACATCGAGACAGTTATTTTGAGAAAAAGTTTGTGCCCTTCTAGAATTCGGAGCTATAGCGATTTCAACAACGTGTTAAAGTACACATCGAGACAGTTATTTTGAGAAAAAGTTTGTGCCCTTCTAGAATTCGGAGCTATAGCGATTTCAACAACGTGTTAAAGTACACATCGAGACAGTTATTTTGAGAAAAAGTTTGTGCCCTTCTAGAATTCGGAGCTATAGCGATTTCAACAACGTGTTAAAGTACACATCGAGACAGTTATTTTGAGAAAAAGTTTGTGCCCTTCTAGAATTA
>FIZU01004201.1:0-33693 GCA_900064475.1 Pseudococcus longispinus
GGTGTCTAACAAAATCTTCTGAGCCAAATTCATGACTTTTTCCATGACCTTTTTTTAATGCAGTTTTATAGCCTTAGACACCCCCCCCCCCCCCCCCAAAAAAAAATCTAACTATGTAAAAAATTGAAATAATGGAAAAAAATTTAATATTTAAAAGAAATTTTTTTATAAATTTCGTTTCTTTGGAAGTCAATTTCGAGCTGAAATCATGAATTTCATGACCCTTGACCCACCTTCCAAAATGATGACTTTTCATGACTTCATGACCGGTTAGACACCCTGCTGATGGTCTCATTTCAGAAAATTTGGTATTTTGGACCAAATATTTGATTTCCCCTCTCCCATTTCGGGTTGCCTCTACCAGGAGAAATTTAAATGAAGAGAAATCTAAGAATTGTCACAGTTGACACTAATATAATTTTTTGCTAGATCTAATGGCTCTCTCAGAGTCTCTAAATGTTTCTTAAAAGCTGAGATGAAGAAATACTGAATCAAAGCGGTCTTCAAATCCAAAAAATATTAGTCCAAAAATCATCAAAGCATCAAATTTCTCGAAAAAACTAATTTTTATTCTATAAAAATTTCACTTTCAAAAATTTATTTGAAAAAAATAGCAGAAAATCATAGTTTGAGTTTTCTTGAACCGATTTTTTTGAAAATTTTTGGAATAAAAATTTGAACTAACAAGAAAAATCAGGGAAGAAATTGAAGAATATCGATTTTCATTTTTCTGAAATGCTGAATTCAAAGGGTTCAGTTTTTCAGCTCATCTCCTAAAGAGCAATTTTCAACTTTTTTTGAAAATGAAATAAGTACAGATGTTTGATAGGAGCCTCTTGTAATGATTCCAACAGATTTCAACTTTGAATTTAAAAAAAAACAAAAACAAATGAACAACAATTGAATTTATCTTCTTGAACTTTTTAGCCCATAAATATGCCATTTTTCATCGTTTCGATGGAAACTTCAATTTTTCGATTAGAAAATGAACAATTGACCACTGAACAGTCTCTTGAGACTGGAATTTGACAATTATGATATGTGCAATTTACAGATGCAGCCAGAAATTTGATCAATTAGCATCTGCGAGTAAAATTTGAATTTTTTGAAATTTAACAAATCTAATCACTTTTTTTTACTATTTTTCTATCTGTTCCAAAGTGTAATTTTCAACTTTTACGAACAAATTTCAATTTTTTTGCTACTTCAGTGTGTCAAATTTTTTTTTTTTTTTTTTTTTTTGGAAATCCACATTTTTTAATTTTTTATGCAGCGAATATTTTTTTTCAGAGAATTTTTGAAACTTAACAAAAAAACATCAACAACAACATGAAGAAAATTTAAATTAATTATAATCCAATTTGAATTTTTCCCAATGAAAAGTCAAAAATCCATGACTTTTCTATAACCTAGAATTTTTTACATAATTTATGACTTTTCCATGACTTCCATGACCTCTTGGACATCCTGTATATTAAGAGACCCCCCCCCCCCCCCCCAATAAGCTCGCCGGGCTCAAAATAAATATATTGAGTAACTTGCAGGTTTACAATACTGCATTTTGAAATTTTCAATTTTTCAATTCAACCCCCGCAAAAAATTAGACTAAAAAGCATCTCTTGCTCAATTGGAGAAAAAAGATATCAAGATGCGAATTTTTTTATCAAAACCAAATCCCAATTTGATCATAGAACAGTCAACAGATTTTAAAAACAAAAATTCTACCAAAAAATTATCAAATTTTTAATGCTTCCAATTTATTTACATGAAAAATTGGTTTTCATATAATCTGGTCAATTTGAATTCAGTGAAGTAACTCGAGAAAAAGTCTTTCCAGCGGCGTATTTGAGGGTAGGGGGGGGGGGTCCGGGTGTTTGGATCCCCTCCTCCTTGTCAACCAAAAAATTGAGACAATGATGAAATTTAAGCTTTTAAATGCCATTTTCTGCAAAATTTTTCGTCCTTGCTTCACTTGGGCACAATTTATTTACTTATTTTAATAAAATGATGGATATTTTCAAAAATTTTCCATGAAATTTCTTTTTTTTTCACGAAGACCCCCTCCCCCCTCCCTTGATTGCTTGGATTTTGTCATCCGATATTTCATCAAATTAGCATCATTAAATCTGAATCAAGAAATATTAATCTTGTTCCAACTTTGCAGATCTACTCAATCATTTCATGGGCTGAAATACGACCAAAAAACACCAATATTTCCCATCAAAACATTTCCGATTCCGACAAAAATGATCATTCCGATCAAATTTCGCCATCAAACCATACTAAACCAAACCGTATAAAAATTACGCAGCCAATTTTTCATTCAAACTAATAAAAATTTTAATATCGATTTGTAATCACCCGGGTCAATTTTCCAATTACTCTTACGATCGTAATTTTACCTTCGACCAAAACATACCCACACGCGTAACAAATCGGAAAGCCAAAAAACACCCAAGGAAACGCAAACATCGCATACAATGCAAATATGAAACATCGGAGACAGATGCAATCACGGTGTCGCAGCTACGAGTAAATTCGGCTCCGAAATCATCGCGTAAGCAGAATTTATAAGAGAAAGCGTCCATCGTCTTCGTCCTAGTCTCACCTTTTCGACCATGAGAAATGAAAAAAAATACAAATAAGAAGCGTGAAACCCATGTAACATCACCCCTCCCCGCTTCTTTGCAGTGTACATATGCGAAATCTCCAAGTAGCTGAGAGAAAAAAATCACTTATCATCATGCGGAAGTATATACCGATGATAGTACACCTTTTTCACCTCATTAACGATTCTGCTTTCTTTATATGTCGTGCATTCCATCCAAATTGGTGTATTGGTGGTTTCAAAAGAATATAAGAATGGTAAATAAGACTCACAGACACGATTACATGTACACACAGATAAAGAGACGAAACAAGTACCCAGGTACACTCGTTCGAGTATCATATTGGGTATGTACATTGTTAATAATATGATACTTAGGTAGGTAAGTCAAGGTATCTTAGAACCCTTTGAACATTACCTCGAATTAACTACAAATAAAAAACAACACAACACAAAAAAATTCAAAATGACAAAAAAAAAAAATAAAAGCATGCAGAACATGAAATAGGTACTCACTCTAAGCGCGGTAGGATGGTGGGAGGGATCGACCGGTTCACAACGTAAACTATAACGACCAGTTAACCAGCCAGACATGCCAAGCTGCAAATTATAAATTCAATACATAAGCAACCACCACCTATTACGGGGTCACAGGATTCGTTTCGTATTTACGTGAAAAAAAAACGAACCAAAAAAATATTACAAAACAAATTCAAATTCCTCCAGCAAAATCAGATATGGCACTGAAAATGCCATAGCTATTGTAATTTGTACCGGAGTCTACTTTCGAAGATCTATTTTACATTTTTAGCGAAAAAATTAGTAAATTATTCACTTAGAATAAAAAAAGGCGTGTTCGAAAACCTCTTATAAATTACCAAAGTGCAAAAGATTCGATTACGAATCGATTTATTGTAAAATGGTTCTTCGATTAGTAGACGGAGGTAGGAAAAAAAAGGGGAAAAATACCTAAAATATATTAAATAATATTTTAAAAAAGCTATAATTAATTTCGATTCGCCCTAAGCTCAAAAAAGGCACAATATCTATACTTATTGTATCGGAAAGCTCATCCTGCATGTATACAGGATGTCACCACACACGGGTATATCAAAAAACAGGTTCGTACTGCTCTTTTTTTGCTATATCCCGTGTTCGCTAGCAATATACAGGGTATCGCTTCTAGGAAATTATAACCATTAAATGACATTAAATTGGGTACATGGTAGGAAAAAAAAATACTTCGCTTTTCCAATCCTGCTCACATATCTCGCATGCATCGTGTTAATAAAATTGCATACGTGGTTCGTTTATACGGCGCTCGGAGTCTAGTCTAACCCCCCCTACTCCGCCCAGCTCACGCGGTTCGTCGTAGTTCATGGCGTGCCGTGGTCAATCGCTCGTTTGGAAAAAATCCCTTATTAAAATGCCCAACGCGTGTTCGCCTTCGCAGTTCAAATTTCTAATTAGGTTCGTGATTTTTTTATTCGTAGTTGAGGGTCGAACTGGATAGTGTGATACGTGTGTGTTTTGAATGTTCTCTGATACTCCCCCCTTCGCCTCTTGTATGTTTTTAATTCGTATTTTGTTATTTTGACGGGGTTTTGGGTCGATTTTTGGGATGTTTTTTGGTGATTTTTTTCGTTGTTTTTCGTCAAGTGTTTTTGACTTTTTTTCGAAATTGATTGCTGTTTGAATTTTATTATTTTGTTTTTTGAATTTTTTTTGTGAAATTTTTCACAGAAGTGATGGGGAAAGTTGAACTAAAATCGGAATTTGGGGATGAAATTCGAAAATTTTTCCTTCCAAGGTTCATTTTTGTCTAAAAATTGAACTAGGATTTAAAAACGAAAATATTTTAGAAAAACTGAAAGAAAATTAATTCCAAAACCAAATTTTTCTCAAAAAAATTCAATCTCCATTCAAACTGAACTGTTGATTAAATATTTTCTCAAAATTCTCAAGGAATTTTTATCATGTACATTTAGGTAGTCTATCATTCAAAAATCTCAACTTTTTCATAAATTGAGATTTTTATCAAAATTTGAAGTTTTTACCAAAAATTTGAACTTTTATCAAAAATTTAGATTTTTACCAAAAGTTTAGATTTTTTGTCAAAAATTGAGATTTTTTTGAAAAATTTAGACTTTATAAAAAATTGAGTTTTTTTCAAAAATTGAGGTTTTTATCAAAAATTAAAATTTTTGTTAAAAACAGAGATTTTCATAAAAAAATGGAATTTTCAGCAAAAATCACGTTTTTCATGATTTTCATCAAAAATTGAAACTTTTTTGAAAAATTGAGACGTTTTTTATTAAAATTTGAGACTTTCTGTTAAAAATTGAGATTTTTATAAAAAATTCAGGCTTTTTATCAAAAATTTGATTTTTTTTCAAACCTTGAAATCTTTTTGAGAAATTGAGATTTTTTGTCAAAATTGAGACTTTTTGTTAAAAATTGAAATTTTTTTGAAACATTCAGACATTTTATCAAAAATTGAGGTTTTTATCAAAAATTTAAATTTTTTGTTAAAAACTGAGATTTTTATCAAAAATTGAAATTTATTTGAAAAATTGAGACTTTTTTCATCAAAAATTGAGTTTTTTTCAAAAATTGAGGTTTTTATCAAAAATTTAAATTTTTTGTTAAAAACAGAGATTTTTATCAAAAAATGGGATTTTTAGCAAAAATCACGTTTTTTATAATTTTTATCAAAAATTGAAACTTTTTTGAAAAATTGAGACGTTTTTTATTAAAATTTGAGTTTTTTTTCAAAAATTGAAACTTTTTGTTAAAAATTAAGATTTTTATAAAAAATTTAGGCTTTTTATCAAAAATTTGATTTTTTTTCAAACCTTGAAATCTTTTTGAGAAATTGAGATTTTTTGTCAAAATTGAGACTTTTTGTTAAAAATTGAAATTTTTTTGAAACATTCAGACATTTTATCAAAAATTGAGGTTTTCATCAGAAATTTAAATTTTTTGTTAAAAACTGGGATTTTTATCAAAAATTGAAATTTATTTGAAAAATTGAGTTTTATTTTCAAAAATGAAAATTTTTTTCAAAACTTGAAATTTTTTTGAAAAAATGAGATTTTTTATCAAAAATAGAGATTTTTTTAAAAAATTGAATAAAAGAGTATGATTTTTTTCGAAACGAGGATCAATATTTCATCCACACCATTTATTAATGCACATTTTCATAAACTTGGATATCTATAGCAATGGTCTGTGAAACCGTGGTTCTTTTTTGGTCACAATTTTCATATTTTTTTTTTAAATTAATTTAAAATTTCCGAATTTGGATATTTTATTTTTGCTGATAAAAACGTCACCTTTCTTTACAATCCTGAATTTTTTTCAAAATGTTTTGAAGACTTTTTAATCACGTTGGTGACTTGACCCAAAATCAGGGGGTAATAAATTATGATGAAATGAGTTAATGATTTCAGAAAA
Organism: Pseudococcus longispinus; assembly: GCA_900064475.1. NCBI lineage: Eukaryota > Metazoa > Arthropoda > Insecta > Hemiptera > Pseudococcidae > Pseudococcus > Pseudococcus longispinus. Next base: position 6,065 of record FIZU01004201.1, read on the forward strand.
GAGGTCAGATTACCTGAATTAATTTTATGATTGAAAATAATTTTGAAGATGATCAAAAAATTCCCCCTAAAAACTTGAGGATAAATCTTCGATCATTAAAAAAAAAGGTTATCTAATCACCTCTTGCTTTTCTTTCGACCATAAAATTTGCATCCTCTCCCCCCGCCCCTCCCCCCCAAAAAGCAAAAATAATTAAAAAATTTAATCAGAAATCGAACAAATTTCACCCAACCCAATCGCAATAGGCTAGAGGAAAACTACAAACAATATCACAAAACAAAAGTTACATCAAATATTCGAGGCGTATTCACAAGCCTTAAACCATTAAAAAAAAAACAAAAACGAAAAATTTAATTTAAAAAAAAAACGACGATAGAAACATCTATCATACCTCAAATCAGTTCCCAATTTGACCAATTAATTTGAAAAGGTAAAAAAAAAGGAAGAAAAAAGTACGCACACAAAAACAATCAATAACGATTCCTACCAAAAATCCAAACCACACAGCGAAAATTTACAATACATCGCTCTAATGACTCAAGAAATGAAAAAACTACCGAAAAAAAAAACTTTTCAATCCCATAACTCTACAGAAAAAAAATTGGAAAATGTGGCAAACCAAGCGTAATGGCGTAAGCAAACCTGCGCTTCGTACCACGGTATTCTTCGGTCGTTGTTTCGTATCAATAATTACTCCAATCTCCATAACGCTTGTAAACTTTACAGAGGGTTACGAGGGTTACAATGTGAGGTGAATTAGGTTCGTGTAGGTGAAAAAAAATATATAAAATAAACGCAAACTGCTCCTCATCAACGCGTTTCCATTTTTAAGCAATAAAAATAAAACGGGAGGGGGAAAATGGTAAAATTATGAAGACTTTTAAAGCTATATACCAACACCAAAGTCACCAAAATATAATCGAGATTGGATTCATTCAAATTTGAACGTCGCTTTAAAAAAAAAAAATGCTCAATTCTTAACGCGATTATTTCCATCGTTTAATCCACACCGTTGTTAAATTTAAAAATAAAAAAACGAAAAAAAAGGTGAAAAGTTACGTATAAATTAAAATAAATTCATACTTTACCGAGGAATGAGGTTTGCTATATTTTTGACCTATTGCTAACAACCGAATTGTAATAGGTAATAAAAAAATGATAAAGTTAGTAATACGTAAATGTATAGTTCGCTTAGAATTTCACATTTTCTGTGCTCAATTTTTGTTCACCTAATCACATTTGTTGGAATGTTTTTGACCATTTGGTGGAGTTTTCGACACGTGCATTCGTTACTCGATGCATCTATTGCACGTGTGATGAGGGAATTCATACAGTGTGTCCAAAAAAAATTCAATGAAAAGTAAATCTGTATTTTTCGAAGCAAAAATGAAATAATTCGAGAATTGATATTTTTTGAAACTGGTTCAGGGGTTCTCAAAGTGTTACCATTTTTTCTTTCAAATTTCCATAAAAATAGTGCCACGTAAAAATTTTGTAAAATGGCCGAATTTCCAATGTTTCAGACCAAAGTTTCGTTTTCACGATAAATTTGATAAAGTTGCAATTTGATAACCACTGAACCGAATTTCATAAATTTTCAAGTCATTAAATCACTTTTAAAATGCACATCTAGCCTACAAAACAGTCCATTTCCTCGTTTCGATCAATTTTTCCAAAATTAATTTTTTTGGACACCCTGTAGAAACATCTAAAAACTCTAAAACCTTTTCAAATGGTCTCGTGCACCATTCAGGGCTTCAGGGCACCACAGTGACATACCATTTTCGTAAATTTAGGGACTTCACGTTGTTCAACCTCTATAAAAAGCTCAACAGGTCAAAAAAAAAAGGACTCTTGGGATCTCTCGTACGAATACCCTGTTTCAGGACATCTCGTATACTGGAAAATTACCCATTGTAAAACGAGGGGAACGCTCTATATAGGGGCACTCGAAATGAAACGAGCACGGAGACCTTTCAATATTTTCAAACGAAGCATTCGTGTATAAAGTTAACCTCACTTAACCAAAGGTCTATTTCCAGTATACTGGATACTCCTCATCATAACCCTAATTCCTAAATACCTACATAACCCTATCACTACTTCAAACGAAGAATTCAGTACAATAACTGACAACAACAACAACGTAGCGACCAAACAAACAAGTTTTTTTTTTTTTTAATTCGTCTAAACTTTGGCAAATACTCGGCCAGTGACTGGGCAGTCACAGCTCAGAGACCCCTTACAAAGGTCAAATATGTGCCGTTGAATAAGTTTAGACTCACTCTTTTGGCCGAGGGCGAATCTGTGTAATCGACTGGCTGACATTTTAAACTATATTCTCCCCACCAACCTGCCATTAAACACTGCAAAATAATAAATATTAATTATTATCGTTACTAGCGTAATGGAAAATGAACATTGGGTACTCGAGGTTTCCAAACCGACTGCTCCACATAGACGAACAGTGGCTAGCAACCGACGAGAGTTCCATCTTGGTCGAGGTGTTAGTGCAGATCATACCCATAAATCGCCTACATCGATTGGCTGAGAAATTTGTATTTTTTTAATACCTCCTTTCTTTCGCCTTCCATTGTGAAAAGAAATCAAAGAAAAATACTCGGGCAGGGGGAAAGGGGAAATGGTACTCGAATGGCGAAATTTGATACCGTGGTATTCGATAATTGTACGCATAATACGTTTCACGTTAACAAATTAGTCGTTCAATTAACCATTTTAATTGAGGCCAACGAAGCCGTAATAATAACTAAATCGCGCGCAGCCAACAATACCGCCCACTCCTAGATTCGGTGGAGGGTTAGGTAGAGGTACAATACGTCGAAAGAGTTGAAAAAAAAAAACAAGAAAACGAAAGTCGACTTACCCAATAATGCGAGGATTTGATAATGAGCGACTAAGTATCGCATTTTGAGGGAATTTTTTCGCTAATATTTCTTGAGAAAAAACTGGTTTTTCGAGAGTATTTTTTTTAACGAAAATATGTTTTTTGGTGGGGGAAGAAGAAGAGGGTCGTTTATAATTTTTGGGGGGAAATTTGAACGAAAAAGAAATATTGTAAGACTTTTTGTTAAAATTTTACAGATTGAGAAACCCTGCAAAATTTTGTGGCTTTTTATTGAAATATCATATTTTGAGGCATTCTTCAATTTTTAATATTCGATGAAATTTCTTAATTAACTTTTCATATCAAAAGTTCATTTGTTTTTTGAAAATATTTATCGATTTTTAATTTATATACCAGAATTTGAGATATCCAGTGGAACGGTCGTTCCATCTCCCGACCTCCTCCAAACTCGAACGTAAACGCCGATAGACTGGAACGGTCGTTTCATCCCCCGACCTCGCTCCAACTCGAACGTAGACGCCGATGAACTGGAATGGTCGTTCCATCTCCCGACCTCCCCCAAACTCGAACGTAAAAGCTGATAGACTGGAACGGTCGTTCCATCCCCTGACCTCCTCTGGACTCGAACGTAAACGCCGATAGAACTAATCTGATCATGATCTCGATTTGGAAACCACACAACCCCCAAATTTGCCACCATGACCTATTAAAATCCCCATAATCCCCCCTCCCATTTCACAAATTTCCAATCCTGAAATGACATTCAACACATGTCCCCGAATCGAAATATTGAATATGGAATCCTGACCTCAAAATATGAATCTTAGGTTAATCTACACTGCACCTCGACCTCAGAAACGATCCCCTACCAACTGGAAAACAAAACTATTTGTACTCTTGCGTAACTGGGCATGGCACCGACATCGATACCATACCACCAGAGACTGGTACAAGTGTTTTAAACCCAAATTACCAAAGAGGCGCCCGGAATGTGGAATTAATTGGTTTAAGAAAAAATTACCTCGTAGAAGAGCCACGTGCTGAAGATGACTTGGAAAAGGTTGTAAACGATAAGCGTATTTCGTAATTCGAATGGTTTACGATTGGCCATCAATTTTGGCCCTAATACTTTCACTATATACACGTACGATAAACATATGAGAAGCGTCGGCAACGGACTGCTCATTAGGAACCAACCTTTCGTTCTAGGATCTGCAAATGCCAAAGCCAATTCGCTCGTAATTGTGGTTAACAGTGCAATACTTACGTACGCTCATCTAATACGAGTGTATACAGCTTCAAATACTCGCATACATAAATAAATAGAGATTTGTAATATCGTATTTATGTATGCATGTCCATATGTAGCCAGTTGACTCGTATTTTTACGCGGGTACTCGACTACGTACCTCCATATTTGTCGAATATACTCTGGAAATTGTCGTAAAGTTTAAGAACACCGGTCATTGTGCTAGATGAGATCTGGGTTTGACGTTGACGGCTAAAAATATATTCGTCGTCGTACTCCTTATTACCTTCACCTATCTACTGCAACAGAATAATCAAAACAGAAAACCATAATTAAATTTCGAATAGGAACAGGATATGATAAAATCGTAAATAGGTATACAAATAAATATATTGTTATTCCATCAGTCGAGCTGGATAGTTTGAAAGACTTTTGAGCTAGATTTTCTCTTCAGATAAGACTGGTAAGTAACTGGGGACAATCCTTGTACTTGATGGAAGTAAGCTTTATCCGGAGGGAGGATTCCCTGAAACTGTCAGAGTAACAACCATATTTCTGTTTAATTTGACTGAACTACAAGAAAGGAAGTGGAACCCTCGAGTTCCAAAACCACCATCGTGTTCAGAGAGAGGCAGTAGGTGATTAGAACTCCTTCAGGTTCAACAGAATAAACTAAAGCGTCTTTGAATCTTTTATATATATTGTAATATTCTATAGAAACCTTATGTAAGATTTAATGCAACACTTCATCATACGCCTTGAGCCATGACATGAGTGCACTGTATCATAATTTTTTAAATCGTAAATGATTGCGTGAATATTGAATTTCAGGATCAATTTTGATATTTCTGCAGCAAAGGGCCAGGCTGCGACTCTTAGGTGAAATGGAACTAAGCTCTGATTTTCTTTCTGAACCCTTCAAGTGGTGCCCCTAGAGGTAAAATTTTTCCTGAGAGTCCGACCTTCTTCTTTTTTCCTCTCAACATTCATCAATTCCCGCAAAAATGATCAAAAGATCGTTCTATTGGATTTATTTGTTATGGAAAAATTGGCCAAAATTGAAGGGAAATCGTAATTACATTATTATGAAACACAACTTTGAGCACGAAAACAAAAAAAGGGAGAGTACAGCACTGAAACTTTCTAGAGAATTTTTTGACATCAAGAGACATTATTTGCTGGACTCAGAAATAAAATCGAAGCTGAGCCAGGCACTTGATTGAAGGTAACTTTATGTTTCGAAGCACTCGAAGTGACCTCCATTTTTGTCTCTGCATCTCGCCAGTTTTTTGAATCTTTCAACAACAACATTTCTCAACTGCTCCATATTCTCATGACTTCTTTGATGACATCTTGAATCGCTGCATATTGAGACTCAAGGAAAACTGAAGGTGGCATTATTTGTGGGGGAGAGGAGGTTTCACTATCATGGGGAATTTTTTTGCAAATTATTCAGACCAAGTGAGCTGCCTCTCTTCCAAATTTCTCAATCTTCAAATCCTTAAGTCGCTTGTTGATCTGGGTCAAGCATGAGCACTCCTTCATCGTGTGGAGTAGACTAAGGTAATATTTTGGATATGCCTTAAGGAAAGTTTCGACTTATCAGCCCTTAACCTCTGTTCTCTGATCAAATCCTCACTATTGATCATTTTCAAGGTATTCTTTCAACTGCACGAAAACCCAAACAAATTCCTACTCGCTGCTTTCCTTCCTTCTCAAGACAAAAACCCTCCCAATAAAACTTACAAACTTTCCTTTTCAATCATCACCTGTTCCTAAAATCGTGACCACTCCTCTTACTAAAATGAACAATAGCAATCGATATTCGAACTTATACTTATACATACAAGACAAGATAAGGAACCCATCACACCATATCGCAACAAATTCAATTTTAATTTACCACGAGCAAGCCTTTTTCGTTCGAGTACTTAAAAATAGCTCAACCGATGGCCCGAGGGTGAAGAGAAGGCAGCACTAAGGGCGACCGTGACAACAAAACAAAAACATATAATAAAATACCGACATCGATATCGACATGGGTATTACGTAGCGCATCTTTCAACCTTAACCTTGACTCATTAGATGGATTTTTCATTTTTTATGATATATTTCCTTATAGGAAACATAAATTTAACGAGTGAATGCAGGGTGCCCTGGGACACGGGTCAGGTCACTTGGGATACTATCATAAAAAGGGGAAATTTTTCCAAGAATGGGTTCAAGAAATCTGTCAGTTGATCTATAATACGACGAGCGAGTACAAGATAGCTACAAATTATACTTCTGGAGTACAATATCGCGTATATAGGTATACGTGTAAGTAAGGCAAATTTCGATCGAATTAATCGGTCGTCACGAGCAAACTAAAAGAACATCGATGTGTGTGGAATTTCACTCACTACACAAAACAAACATCCGAGATACTCGTACAGTAAGCTATAGCATTAGAAGCTGAGACGAGTAGAACACAACAATCTATATGTCTATCTTGATCATTATTGCACATCGTGATTGACGAGACAGCTCGACCATTGCTATTTACAATGCTTACTAAATAGGATGAGATGTGTGACTAAGCATAGTCGTAAAAAATACGCCAACTACGACTTCCAAATGGTTACATACCGTTTTACATTTTACCGTATGTACTCAGCTATCTACGAAACCTGCATATGACTCGAGTACCTATACGATTATCTAGATTATTTCTATTCCAATACACACACGTTCCACGTTCCAAGATGTGTTACGGCGTTAATACGATAATACTCCAAATTGTTTACTTTGCAACAAGTCAGTCGTGTTCCTATCTCTCTCTTTCTCGTTGAATTTCACCGCAACACCCTTCCTAATTTTCAAAACGCCCAGCTAGCTTTAGCAGCGTTTCACTCGCCCTGGGAATTACAATCTTCGGACGAACTAGGGTGGTTCATGGGCCAATTACGAAGCTAATACGGTAGCTGCATGACAAATCAAGCTCAAATTCTGTTATTTGTTCCATCTTGTAAAATAATCCAAAAACCCGAAGTTATTATCAAATTTTTAATATGTACGCGAATATTATGGGATGAGAAAAATCAATTTTCGGATTCCAAACACGAGTTTAATGTTGGCGCAGGCGTATAGACTTGATGCTACCCGTTTGTATTACTTTTGTACCTTTTCCTTTTACTTTCACTTTTCCTTTATTTTTAATAGTCTTTTTTTACGTTTGGCTGACGAGAAAATGAAGATGAAAATTGCAGAAATTTCGATACTTCGACCTCCTACTGACCAGTTTGACGAAAAAAAAGTAGAGGAATCAGACCTCAAATTAACCCAGATAATTACAATGATTCGGGAGATTACCCCAAATATTTTGAATATCTTTCTGAAGTTTTATCCCCCCTCTCTCACCCCACTTTCTTCCACTATCAATATGAATGGAACATACGCATAAACACGTAAGAGAAAATATCCTCGAAATTAAATTAAAAACATTTTAATTAATTTTCTGTTCATTCTTTCAATTCTTTCCAGATAAAAAAAAGATAATTCACGAACAAAACATTTCACACGTCTTCGAGACGTCGTCGGCAAGACTTGGCTATTCTTACGCAACCCTCACCAGTCGCACGTTTTACACTCTAACACCGAGCCGCGATATTATCAACGTATGGAAAGAAAAAATTAAATTTCAATTGCAGAGCTGCTCCATGTAAACGTTGACGAAGTATGAGGACACAATAAGACACAATGTCGACGTACACGAGATAATATTCGATAAAGTGCACGTTTATCGTCCGGCAGCATAATTTCATAGAGACGACGACACATGACGCGTCCACGCCGCGCCGCGAGTAATTTTCAAACAATCGAGGGAGAAAAATTGGCGAGTTTGCGAAATACCAATAGACGACGGTCGACATCGGTGCCGACCGATCGACGGGTGCGTTGCGTAATGCGGCCAATACGTACGAAAGAAAATTGTCACGCACGTATCGAGGAAACGACACACGTTTTTATAGTATTCGAGTAATTACGTTTAGTCGTATTTCGTATGGGTTAATTTTCATCGACACGATCGGAGCACCGATCCGAGGTGGAAAACGAAACGAGAATTCTGAGAGTTGTAATCGAGCATTCGAATTCAATCGGAAAATATGGAACCGATTTGGAAAAATAATCGGTTTGCTTGTAACATACGAGTCGATAAACGTCGTCATTCTCGCGGCAGTGTGCTTTAAAAAATATTGCATAACGACGAGCCAAGTATCCGAGTGCATGTGTGCGGAGCGTGTGGACACAGATAACTTTCGTCGTATTAGAAATTACATAATAGTTAACAGTGATAGGGTCGTATCACTAAATACCTGCTGAGCAAATCAGATGGGATATTTTCTCGCGTAATAAGTTTAAATTTACGGAATTGCCACAAAATTCAGAGGTAAAGGAATTCGTAGAAAATATGCATACCAAGTTGTAATTTGTATTGTGAGTTGTTTTTCCCACAATAAGTTTGCTGGCGTAATTGCATTTTAGGTTGCAATTGCATCCCAGAAATCGGAGTGGTAAATAATCTGCATAAAATAATCAAAATTGTGAGGTGAAGTAATGGACAAAAATTGCAGGCTTAGTTGGCAAATGGTCAATTTGTAATTATAAAATAATCTTGAATTCATTCAAACTGCCATTCAAACTGCCCGAAGTACCTATTTGGAGAGCCGAGGAGGAGGAGCACCAAAGTTAGCACAACTGTCAAGAAAGAAATTGAAAAATTCCAAATTTTCAAGAACGAAGTCGTTACTTCGGAGATTTTCAATCTGCGGTGTCATCACCTTTTTCACAAAGCTCAAAGCTGTAAAAAAAATCATCTCCCTTTTTTTAAAAGTTATTCCTAAATACCGCGAAATCTTCCTGAAATACCAAAATGAATAATTTTTTTTCAAGACCTTAAATTATTCCACCTGATTCCAAGAAGTTTAAAAAATACCTGCTTGATTCCATTGACTCATCTATAATTTTTTCCAACTAGTTCATCGATTTTTAAAAATCATTTCCTATAAGACATTCCATTATCTAGACAATTTATTCCATTCTCACACCTTTATTCAGCAAATCAACTGGCTCTCATGCACCTCGATCCATGAAATTATACGGTTTCGCGAGTAGGGCAAAATCTCCCCTTTTATTTCAATTTCACAACAATAATAATTAAGTCTCTAAATCAATTTAAAATCAATTTTATAACTGTCAAGATCTACGCCGATGATTTATGATTTTATAACAAGGACAAAATCTCCAAATATGGTTTTACGAACAATATCTCCGAAGTTCGTATCCTTACGCCACACTAACGATTCGAAATAACGCGCGAATTCCGGAGAACCCAACCATCGTCGGTTTTTTGGACCCCACAATATTAATAAATTCTGCGACGACGACGAGGCCTTGAATACACTTAGAGAAACTGCACAACAATGACAGAATGACATACTAACTCTAACTAGTAAGCATCCCATCCACCCCGCTGGTCATCGCCGCCGCATCTTGACTTGGGAATGCTCGAGCACGACCTTGAATCGCGAAACGTACTCGCACAATTGAATCGACACGGACCATCGACCATCGCCGTTATACAAACATCCATCGTACCTTTCTCCGCATTTGCTACCACTTAGCGGCGTGGTCGGACGCGACGCGTAATAACCGCGCAGCTTAGGCAATTAGTGAAAGCTACCAGCTACCTGAGTACCTAGGTACCACGCAGGCTCGTTATTCTTATCACTTGATATAATATACTTCATTTGCAACGTTGCAAACAACGTACCGCGACCACCAAATAGTAAATACACCTCCATAGACTGGCCCTAGCTCTAGGTACTTAATGTGTAGGTAACACCATTGAATTTTGTCGCAGTGCACGAGCACGCTGCATCCAGCACGCCACACATCTCACGCTTTTCTGTTCCTCTAAATTAGTCAAATCATTTTAGTTACGCCACTTATTGGTTAGGTTAGGTTGGGTACTCGAAAATATACATAATATGTATAGATATTAAGTACCTTATATACCTGTTGACCACCATCGTTTATGGCAGCACCGAGGTATATGCGAGTGTGTTTAGAAAGTCTCTACCAGGTGTATAACAATTGCTATAGGTATAGACACTAGACAGACATACGTAATTCTCCGTCGAATTATCAACGTAGCTATATTCGACAAACACAACAACGCTCAGTTTGCTTTTGCCTTTCGCTTTTTAATACGTTGAGGCGAGGAGACTCAAAAGAGTGGTGTGAAAAAAAACTTGGTCGCTTCCTCGTTTCAAACTGCGTCTTTAAAATGTGGTGGCATATTCTACGACACTTCGATTGGTACAATGTGACTAGGTCGAAAAATACGCAAACACCATTTCGTATCGTGATTTACTGACACCTTTCAGGAAGCAATTAAAACATCCACTATTTTACCTCCTGCGTGCGCTATTTGTCTCGTCGACAGGTGTAATATAATTTTAACGTCGAAGTGATATGACTAAATGATAATGGAGAACGATTGGGGGATAAAAAAAACAAAAAGAGAACATAAAATGACTAATGCTGGTCACTGAACGTTTAGTCTTATTCATCAAGAGTCACAAGGGAATTATAAGGGAAAATGGTGGTACTCGTGTAAAGAGGTAGTTTACAAAATTACTCGGCTTTTTTTGAAATTACCAGCGATTTTTCAAAATTACAAGTGGTTTCTCAAAATGACTGATGATTTTTCAAAAATGACTAATAATTTCTCGAAATGACTGGCTTTTGCAAAAAATGACTAGTATTTTTGTCAAAAACATCAGTCATTTCGCAAATTGACTGACATTTTTTTAAAAAACTCTAATAATTTTTACAAAATGACTGGTATTTTCTCAAAGTGCCTAATTTTTTTCAAAAATACCTACAAATGGCTTTTTGAAATTTCTTGTAGTTTCTCAAAGTTACTAGTGATTTTTTAAAAATACTGCTGTTTTTTGAAAATGACTAGAGTTTTTTAAAAGTACCAATGATTTTTCGAAATTCCAACAGTTTTTTAAATAATTTTGCACATTACTACTACTCTTTTCTTCTACACAAGTAATTTGCTACTGAAATATGGTATACAATCGACCTACCATAAATTGCCACATTATATTAAGGTCGCCGACATGGTGGCAGTCTAAATTAACCTCGTATGCCGATCTTAAAGAATTGGCCACTACGCTGGTACCAGTCTCCGGTGTATTTCCGAACAAACGCAGGTGCCCATACGTAACATAACGTAACACAGCCCAGCCAAACCCAGCCCAGCCTGTCGCAGCATCGTTAAACTTGACCTATATAAACGACAATCGTTGACACCATCGCATCGTGGTGACGATTACAATGATGATGACGATGGTCACGACAATACACCTCGATCGTCATTAGCGCAGCAACTCTTACATATCTGGTGGAAACGACGACGTATGATGAAATTTAATCAACTACGTGCGGATGACCGATAACTGATGCTCAAGATCATGTATTAGATTAAAAAAAAAGTATACAGTCCAGTAGGAGCAAGTGGACTACAGACATGAACTAGACTTGATGCACACAGATGCATTGGCACTACGCGTAATAACGAAAGTAAAAGTAAAGGCGGGCAGGGTGGGACGGGTGTGGAGCTACTCTGCGTGTATATTACGCGAATCAAGGGCACCGTATACGTACTTTTAACGCGGCAGTGGCCGGATTGGATGATAATTATATCGACTTGTACGTAGGTAATAGGTATAATATGGGTGCTGTGCGAATGATAAAGACGGCGATACTCAAAGAACAGGCGTTACAGGTTCGACCGGAATAACAGGAAAAAAATTTTGTTTTCGATGAAAGAAAGAATAAAACATAATAGATAATGATTACGAGAACAAGTTCACTTCCTGACTACCGCAGCAGCCGCATTTTTTTCACTAATTCGTTCACCTTAACCTTAACGAAATCATGAACGAAAAAAAAAAGACTAGATCACGAATGAAATTCGATCATCGATTAAATAACTACGTATGAATTAGATATTTCACGACACGTGCATGATGCAATTAAAAACACGACTACTTTTTCCACCTTTCTTCGATGGAAATTTTCAACCCTTTTGAATAGTTCGGATGAGATGGACGATCGACGAGACCAACGACCTACGAGCCAAGCAGTCACGTTTCGACCTTGGCGTTCATCTAGCGTCCGAACGCTTCGATAAAAAAAAACAAAACAATACGAAACGAATGAAAAAAATAATCAAAATGATAAAATAACGCATACAAATATTTCAATCAAAATATTACGAGGTGTTTGTGTCAACAAGCCAGACTGTAAATTGATATGGCGGGCTTGAGGAATGTTAAAAATTGCATACCTGAGCATTACCCGCTATAGCATACCTTGTATAGAATTAAATTACAACGGTAGATTGATTTTAATCTCGCAATTTTTAATCTCAAGATCACTCCTCGTACAAGATAATCGATTGTGGTAAACCCAAAATTATCGCCTTACTTCCTCATACTTTACCATTGAATCAATACATTGATATACTTGGTTTCCATATTTTTCAAACCATTCCTAGAAATGGCAAAGGACATATCAAGATTTTTAGCCACATCTTGGCATCTCATCAAAACCCTCAACTACTATATTAATGACATCACCACTTTTTGCTGCAGAAACAGATTTGATGTACCCTAGCAACCATACTCAATTTTGACTTTATATTCTCTATTTTTCGACTTTGCTCGGTATTTCTTTCACTTCAGATTATATTCTGATGATCATTCACGATTCACAACATATAAACTATACGAATACTCGAACGACACCGAGATAACACATTTTACACCATTTCGTATCTCAAAATTACCACAACAAAAGAACACACTAGAACCGAAAACGAAAACCAAGCTCGATGAAACACCCAAAAGATAAATACTCACCATACAAATAAGAACAAACTATGAACAAAAAAAAACTTCAGAAATTTGTTCTATAAATTTAAAAAAAAGGGAATAAGAATCAAACCAGCTCGACAATTTAAAAACGAACAAAAAATTAAACGATTGCATGTACTATACGAGTATATAAAATTCATAAATTTACCTGCTGTTAGGCGTATAAATTAAAATCGGATCGTCGATCCCGACACCAAGTTAAAAGTCCGATCAAAACTAAACTGAACTTAGTAAATGAAAAGCGCTATAAAGAAAGATTTTCGGATCAAAAAGCGAGCCGACCTTCACCTTGTAAGGTCGGCAAGTTTTCGGGCCTAACCGGTGGGGGTGTCACTGCCGCCACCGCTGTCACCAACTTCGCCATAGGTATATTGGTCCAAATTAGAGTACGTGTTGACTACCGATAGCGGAGCAAATTTCTCGAAAAAAGCGATCCAGTAAGAAGCAAGATAGAAAGATGGAGGGAGAGTGGAAAAGGCAGCCGAGCTACAATCGCAGATGGTTGTTGATTTTCTTGACACTGGTACGTTGGAAAGAAAGCCGGTTCCGATGAAGGTTTTGCCAAATTACCTAATTCACGTAAACGAGCTTTACAACGTGCCGTTATGGGCCACCCTTGCAGCCTTCGGTAGGTGGCTGCGGCAGTGGGGAGTAAAATTTCACCGGGTAATTAACGCTTTATGGTAGTTTTCGAGCGAGTATGGGTAGGACGTGTCACGTGTTCGATTGTCGCGCAGATGATTATCTAAAAGAAATTTACGAGGACGTTGGATGGTGGAGTCGCGTTTATCTCGAAAGAATTAATCGTAAGCGGGTATTTTTTTTTTGGCTAAAAGTAGCAACATGTGGAATCTTCATCAATTTTTCGCCAAAACCAAAATTTCCTTGTAGATGGCTCGTTTTTTAGATTTTTTCAATCAATTTTTTTCAATTCAATTATCTGAGCACTTTTTGAATCTTCCTGGAACCCCGAGGAGAATTGTATTGTTCTAAGTAGATTTTTGCTGTTTTCAATCGAACTTGAAATTAAGACTTCGAATCGTAATTCGATCTTTTACATGTTAAATTAAAATCGTAGAAAAATATGATGAGAATCTTTTTTGCAGAGAATTTCAAGGGGAATATTTCTTGAGAGAACATATTTTTTCAAAAAATCATTATTTACGAAGATACGAGCAAAAAAGTCAAAAAGATGATTTTTTTCTCATTGTAATGATTCAAATTTGATCTTTTAGATGTTAAATGTTGATCGTAGGAGAAACATGGTAAGGACCTTTTTTGCTGAGAATTTCAAGAGGAACATTTTTCAAGAGAACACATTTTTTCAGAAAATCATTTTTCAAGAAGATACGAGCCAAAGAAGTCAAGGCAGATAATTTTTTCATCATTTTGATCTCTTAATTTGACATGAATGATCTTTTCATCTTTTCCGCATTGAATTCCAATTTTGAGGAGAATACTGTAAGAACTTTTTTTGCAGAGAATTTCATGGGGAATATTTCTTTATAGACCTACTTTTTCAAAAAAATCATTATTTACAAAGATACGAGCGAAAAAATTCCATATAGATAATTTTTTGTCATTCAGATGCACATCTCGACTCGAGTGCTTATTCTTTTGCATTCGTATCTCACTCCTTTTCGCAATTCGACACATGACATCGACATTTCGACCGAAATTCCAACCAGTCGAACTCGTCGTCTAAAACAATCGGCAATTAATTCACTCCGTGCATCGCATGTTTCGCATACCACTTCGCCAATGAAACGTTTCCAATGAATTTAATCATATCTCGACTCATTCGCTGTACACCTCAAATACCAGTTAATTCGACGAGAAAAATACTCGGTTCCGTTCTTTTCACCGCGCAATTCATTTAGTTTTCGCTCTCAAACAAAATAGGCGAGTTAATCAGCATATCCATAATCTACTTTCGGCCTATTGAATCTACAATAAAGCTTATAAATGTAATCCACCTCTACCTCACCCCTTTCCGCCATTACGATAAAACATAAAGTAGAGCAGCAGACGCGTCGTACGCGGCATGGCGCTAGGCGCGGGTCCTCAACAATGTAAAATATTTCTCTACTGCAAACAATTACGCTAATGAGCTATTATTTAATTTCTATGTACACGATATTTAAAGACAACAACGGCAGCGATGGCAATGCCATGGCACGTCCGATGAAGACGTACGAGTATACGATGCAGCCGAACGCAGCAATACGTCATCGTGCTGACCAAGCTGACCGCGACGCGACGTATTTCGTCATGTCCATAGCCGCCTTCGGGTTATAAAATTTATTCGTATGTAAAATTCGTACTCCAGATTTACGTATTATTATTTCCGGTACCGACGAAAATGGCAAACCGGTTCGTTTACCTTTGAAACGCGAGATGAAGCTACAAGCTCGTTATCCTCCGCAGCAGTTTTCATGGTCAAGAATACACCAATATCGCCGCCGAGCTGTTACCATTTTTTTTTCTCTTTCTCCCTCGAAACCAGGAACAACGAGAGCGCTATTTGTGGCCGCAGCCAACACCGCCATCGTGCTGGCTGTCTGAAGGTAACCTCAAGGATCGCTTTTGCTCTGCTTATGGCTGCGACAGACCATTTCGTGCGAATCGACCTTATGTACCAATAAATGCGTACGAGTTGTCGAAATGTAGCCTAGCGCATGTAATACGAGCTGGCTATGTACTCCAAGTCGAGTACCAGTGGGTACATATTTCACATCTTGACGCTGCACCTCTCCTCCATGCTGCTGGTGTCGTCGATCGGTCGTCTCAGCAGTGGCGTGGCACATGCTGGTTCTTTGGTCGTCGTCATCGTCGTCGCGGTTATGTAATATTTTTACTTTTTTTTTTCTTTTCGATTCCACACTTAGTTGTAGTGCTTACGTTGGCTACTTTGTAGCACGAGAATTGATATTCGTACATTGGAACGTCGTGTAAAACCATATTACTGTCGATTGGTGCAAATTTGCATGGTACAAGAATTGATATGTCTCATTGATGGCGAAGAAGACAAAAATGTATCTCTTTGCCATGAAAATCACTGAAAATCTTTTTTTTAAAAAATGGATCAAGATACGAGAACTGATCAATTTAGGTATGTAAAATTGCAATTTCAAGGCAAGAGGAGATTTAAAAATGAAAATGTTGACAACTGTCCAATTTTGATTTTTTTTCGGTGGCTAACTTCTTTGACATTGATGGTAGGGGGAGGGGTTGTTTTTTGACCTCGTTCTCAAAAATATGTCTTTAGTTGATTCATCTCAAGAAATGTCCAATTTTACATAATGAGAATTAAAATCCAAGTGAGTAAATTCAAATTTAGCTAGTTCCACCATCCCTCCCTTCATTTGAAAAAAATTGAAAAATATTTGAAAAAAGATTGAAATTTCTTAAAAACTTTTTTCGCCCCTTTATCCTCCCTTTTAAACTATAATTTAAATTTTTTTGGGAAAAAAATGTCTGTCTCGATTGAAATAAGCTACTAAACAGAAAATGGCCAAAAACTTTCACCTTTCTCTCCCCCTCCTCCCCTCTTTGTTCGAAAATTCTTTTGAAAAAATTGAAAAAAATACCTACCACTAAAATTCGTCTTGCTTAAAACAAACCAGAATATTTAACTTTTTGCGACCCCCCCCCCCCAATTGCCATCTCTTTCCATGCGAATTTCATCACCTATTAAAAATCGGTTAAAATTGGATTGGAATTTTACCAACGATGATATCATCGCCATAACTCTTTAAATTGTATCAATGACCATGCCAACGGCTGATTTGTATGCTAATTTGGATTTTTCTTATTCGGAGCCTTAGGAGATTTCCAAATACACCTACGCCTCCGGCCGCCAATTCGGATCCGTCCACCTCCAGTTCAACGCATTATGATTTCATTTCTAGTTGGAATTGGTACGTGAAATTTTTCTTTGAAAATTCTGAAGATTCATCTAATTTCAAGCATCTTTACAGAATAGTCATCAAACAAAATCTCAAAACCAAAAAGCAGCACGTTTGCAGGACTTTTTGCAGGAGCTTTTTTAAGCAATGCTTTTTCAAAATGTGACCCCCTCCCCCAATAAAAATCATATTTTCACAAAATCAGAAAAAATTCTATAAAAAATTGTTAAAAAACAAAAAGGAAACCAAAAAAAAACAAAATGTCACCTGGACAAGATTGCCACTAACGACTTTTCAAAAATTAGTTACCAGACGTTTGATTTTAAAAAAATTCCACTTTGCTGAATTTTTAATATTTCACTTCAATTGAAATAAATGACATTTTTTTTGAAAAAAATTGAAAAAACAGGATATTTAACGTAATTTGACCAAAAAGCAGAACGTTTGCAGGATTTGCAGGATTGTTGGACAGCCTGATCATTCATCTCAAAACGATTCTTCAGAAAAATTAGATCTGTGTATCAGAATATTTTATGTCAAAATCCAACTCTCTACCCCTAGAATTATACCAGATGAGAGGAGAAGCACAAGAATAGGGACAATTTACCCCTCGAAATATCAAAATTGAACTTTGAATTGAAAAAATTCACTTTGAGGCGAGAAATGCACAAAAAGTTGAACTTTTTTCTAAGAAAATTTGGAAAAATTTTCATTTCAAGTTCTAAAAGCCAGAAACATTTTCATCAAATTTGAAAATTTTCTGCCAACTTCGATTCGTTGCCGCAAAAAATTTTCAAATTTTGCTCTGATTACAACAAAAATGCACTAGAACCATTAGAATATTCAAAACTCAGATGATAAAAAAAAAATAAGTATACTTTGGCATCTTGAACACCTACTTAATTTTCTGAAAACAAAATTCCAGAAATCATTACGTTGACCTCATTAATAAACTCTCCTTGAATTATTAAGCTATTGCCAAAGTTTGATACGTAAACAAATTTAATGAATTTATCAATAATTTAATTAAAATTCAAATAATGGAGTATCTAATTTCAGTCCATTTGTGAATTCAATTAATATAATTTCAATTACGAATATTTTGCCTCCAGGTTTCAAATCATCAAGATGAGAAGTTTCCTAAAGATATCAAATGTCATGAATTTTTACAGATTGCTATTTTTTGCCCTCAAACCAACCACAATGCCTCTTGATTGCACAAAAACCAAATCTCAATCAAAAAAATTGGTGAATTGATCAGTGATCTAGTTAGGGAGAGGTGTACCCCCTCTTGAAGGCTGAATTGCTGGATAAAATGATGAAATTTCATCTTTTGGGTATCTTTTTTTGCAAAAGTTTTCACCCAAAATTTCACATATAATCACATTTTTTTCTCAGGCCAACCCCCCTCCCCCCCGAATATCTGTCTGATTTACGCTACTGATATTGATAGTACATAAAAGTTCAAAAAAATTGAGAGAAAAAATTTGAGAAATTTTAAGTTACAATAATTTTTGGTTTTTCAATTTTTTTTTCAATTTTTTATTTATTTATTCATTTATTTATTCATTTATTTATCTATTTTTTATTTTTTACTCTATTTTATTTATATTTTTATTATTTTATTTTATTATAATTTTTTATTTTTTGTTTATTTTTATTTTTTTCTATTTTTTATTTCTTGTTTATTTTTATCATTTTTATTTTTTATTTTTTGTTTATTTTCATTTTTTTTTATTTTATTTATTTATTTTATTTATTTTTTATATTTAAAAAAAATTATTTTATTATTTTTTTAAATTTTTTTCTATTTTTTTATTTTAAAAATTTTTTTTTTATTTATTTTATTTTTGCTAACTCTTTTTAAGCAATTCTTCTGATGATTTCAATTCAGTATCACATATCAGGTCAATTTTAAGGATTTGGTTGGTATCAGTGACAATTTCTACGCTCCAAAATCCCTTCAATCATCTAAAAATGAA
Source organism: Pseudococcus longispinus (assembly GCA_900064475.1). Lineage (NCBI taxonomy): Eukaryota > Metazoa > Arthropoda > Insecta > Hemiptera > Pseudococcidae > Pseudococcus > Pseudococcus longispinus. The sequence continues at coordinate 25,063 of FIZU01004201.1, forward strand.
CCGAAGTCAGCATTAATGCATCGAACCAACCCCCTCGAAAACAAACCTCTTTTGTTTTCATTTCCAAAACACAAGACTCAACTTTCGCATCTTCACAAACCACCCAAACAAACGATCTGAATTCGGAATTTGGCACACTTACGCTACAATGTTTCTTCCTCCCACTCCCCCTCCCACACTCAACCACACCGTTACCTCAGCGAACTCCGAGTACAAATCAAATTGCCCGTTTAATTGTCACACCTTATTCCTCGACTTAGTTGGCAATAAAGGTTTAATTACATGGAAAGGGTAAAATCCACACACGAATATCTTGTGACAAGCGACAAACGACGTGACGCCGCGAAGAAGACCTTGCTGACGATGCAATGCGATAGAGAGATACTCGTACAGGTTTGCCAAATCTCTACACGTAATACTACTTACGAATCGTACAGCTAATAGTGATGTAGTCTTTCTTATTGTATATCAGAAAAATAACTCGCTGGTATACTTAGCCCTCTATACCTCTATGGTACATATAACGCGTATACCTACGTATATCCAATACCTACTGCTGCGAATCAACGAGTATGCTACGAACGCGCGAAGTATTATGACATCGTGCAAACGTGACCTCCAGTCTTACTATACCTCGGTCCACCGCCTTGCCAGCCGCAGCGCCGCGACGTTTATTAATTCATTACGCGCGATTTTTCGCTTCGTTACTCGGCTATCGTACCGTATACCCCCTTTTACCCTGCACTTCGCCCCAAATTCGCGTAATAAAGCAATCGTTAAATTCTTATTCTTCTCGCTATATATGCCTACGTATCGATTGGCGAAAAAAAAAATCGTCGATAGGAGGCGAAGTACGCCCTTATAATATCCGAGCTGGTAAAATTACAATATACAAAGGCTGAGTGGCGAGTGTAGGTATTCGAAAAAAGCCACACAAGAGGGTCAATTTTTAACGATGAGCGTATGTATTAAAGTACAATGTGCCTAGGTATGAATAATTTTTGTGAAATCGATAGCGTTTATTTGGTCAAGTCGTCGAATAAAGACCGGTGTACGAAATGCCACCGTCATTAACACCTCTATTCGCCCAAGGTGTTGGATAGATATAGCTGAATCATTGAGATTTAGAGGTACACGTGGCATACTTTTTTTTTAGTGTTTCAATTATCGTGATTTTTAGCAGTTGAGTAACCAAAATTTCCTGGATGGAGGGGGAAGGGAGGGGTGCAAATAGTGGCATAATCGAAAAAATGAAATAAAAACGAAGTTCGAACAAAAAAAAGTTCCCTCGTTCAAAAATCAAATTTTTTTTTTGAACCATTAGGTAACAAAATATTTTCCATTTCGAGAGGAGATAATCCCCCTCCCTTTTATTCCATGACTTCAAAACGTCAACAGTTTCAATCAAATTTTCATTCTTTGCAAAAGCAGAACGATTTTTTAGACGAATTTCCATAGAAAATGAAGAACAAGGTCAGCGAACCCTCAAATTGGAAATTTATGTCTTGAATAGCATTTTTAATCAGGGAAATCAAATTTGAAATGAAAAATTAGGATGACGTTTTTCAGGGAAAATTTTCATTTTCATCCGGGAAATCTGGATAAATTTCACCTCAGCTGGAATTTTTCGATTTTTTTTCACCTGCAATATTGTCAGCTTCAGTTTGTTCCTGGCTAGCAATAAATTTGGGTGGCTCACATCGAAGATCGATGGTTAAAAAAAAAAACTCTGACTGTAAAAATCTCGAACACTAAGCCTCCTAGAAAAAACGAATAATTTTCAGCATAAAGAGAATTTCAAGCTCTACAATTTTGAATCTTGGATTTTTTTTTGTAGGACCCTTAGTTTGGCTAGAAAATCCACGTTTATGACAATTTTTTCCATTTTCAAAACCATCGACTTGTTGTATGGGCTCAATTTCCCATAAACATGGATTTTCTGGCCAAACTAAGGATACTACAAGAAAAGTGCTAAGAATCAAAATTGTAGAGCTTTCAATTCCCTTTCTGTTAAAAAGCGATTACTTTTTCTCTACGAGGCTTAGTTTCCGAGATTTTTGCATTCAAAGTTTTTTTTTTCAAAATCATCGACTTTCTATGCGGACCACTCGTTGTAGCCATTTTTTGGAGATTTATTTCAAGGGAAACTCATTTTTCTCCACTCTTGCTAGCCTACCTCTTTTTCTAGTCCTGCTAATTCGTATGAAGGATTTCAGTACTTAAAAATGAGATTTTATTGATCTGAAGACAGGCAGGGGAAAAGGGGATCAAATTTATCCAATTTTTCAAGGGGATTTTTTCAATTTTTTGAGATATTGATTGATGAAATCAAACCCCTTTTTTAATTGAATGTAGAAGCTCAACTCAAGTTCTGCTGTCAATAGTTCTTTTAAGAGATTTAAAGCTGTCAAAAAAAAAATTTTTTTTTAAAAACTAAAAAATTGTTTTTGTTGAAAAAAACTAAAAAACAGTTTTTTTGAAAAAAACAAACAACTTTTTTAAAAAACAAAAAAACTATTTTTTAAAAAACAAAAAAACTGTTTTTTTAACAAACTTTTTTAAAAAAAAAAACAAAAAACTGTTTTTTTGAAAAAAAACTTTTTTGACAGTTTTTTTTTTTGAAAAAAGTTTGTTTTTGTTTTAAACAAAGTTTTTGGTTTTTTTTTTATAAAAAACGTTGTTTTTTCAAAAAAACAAAAAAACAGTTCTTTTTTGTTTAAAACAGTGTGTAAAAGTGGTTGTAGAAAATGTGTGTTTAAAACGAAAAAATGAAAAATTTTGGTGCATTCTTAGTTTTTTATTTTTTTAAATAATGTTTTTCGTCGAAATATCGAGAAAATTATTTAGACGAATTTTTCATGTTTTCTAAAATTTCTACGTTGCGCGTACCATTTTTTTTCATTTTTTTTTTTTTTCATTTTGTTTTGTAATTGTAATTTTTGTTTGTACCAAGAATTTGTTGGAAATTTCGAACAAAAAAAAGTAAAAAAGAAACAGTTTTTTTTTCAATTGGCATAAAAAAACGTGTTTTAAACGCTTTTCTGTTTAAAACGTGATCTGAGTTTTTTTGGATGTTTTAACGGTTTAAAACATGTTTAAAACAAGACCCTGTTTTAAACATGACAGCTCTGGGAGATTTCAAGATTTGATTTATCAAAATATCATGAAAATGAGGCAGCTCATCCCCTTCCCCCTCCCCCTCCCATCAGAAAAAATGTACATTTGTGCATAGAAAAATCACACTTAGGGTTCGAGTCGAAAAATTTGCAAAATTGAAGAGCAGTTTTTCAAGAAATTCTGGGAATTTTACACTACAAGTTGGAAAATTACTTGAAAATTGAATTTGAGGGGAAAATTTTACAATTTTTAAGCCTATTTTGTATGCTAACCTGGGTTTTCTGTTATTTGACTGAGAATGCTTCAATTCGGAACACAGACGTGATTAAAGTATTGGAGTCAAATCTGGAAAATTTTTAGTATAAGAAATTTTTTAAAATTGTGAGCATTGTGGGTTCGTTTCATGAACCTGTTTCACGAATTGATTCAAAATGAGAGTATAGCAGAAGATTTTGATAATTTTTTTGTAGATCAAGGCTCAAGAAATGGAATTTTTGCATTTTCAAACACCACTTGACGAATTAATGAGATATTCAAATTTATGGAAAATAATTAGTTAGAGCTTTAAATGTTTTAAATGTTATTTTTAGTATTTTAGACCTTTCTTTTTTTTCGTTTTTTATTGCGAAGTTTGGATTTCTTTCAAAATTTGATCATTTTCATTTGGTAAATGTAGTTATGGGGCCTTTCCAGGACATTGGGCCTTATTTTCATGAGCAGAAATTGAGATTTTTTTACTCAATGAGACCTAAATTCGGAATTCATTGTTCCTAAGTATCTTAGATATTCTTCAAGATGCTGAAAAATATATTCTAAATTTTCGATTGGACGGCAATTCGTTCAAAATTTGAGGCATTTAAACTGACCATTTTTGATTTCAATTAATCTTCTTATAAAAAAAATATTTTCAAACTCTGACCAAAGGCATCAGATTTTTTGATACGTAGAAATATGATAAAAATCTTGATATTAATTTTTGGAACATTTCGACCTACTTTGGAATTCGTATGTGAATCATAAAATCCAAAAGATCATCTCAAACGATCTATGGAGACTCGAATTAGGTAAAAATGGCTAAAATTGGACTCGAGCCCATTCTTAATTTTTTTTTTCTGGGTGTAATAACTTCCCAGCACAACTTGGATTCTCATTCGAAAGAGCTTATACCAGACTTGATACCACAATCGACTTCAAAATCCAACTTAATTGACCCAAAATACTCGAATCTCTCCTTTTTGAAAGTAAATCGATAATTTTTGATATTTTTTGGATCCTTTCAACTCCCTTCAACTCGTATTCAAGCACCCCACCAAAAATACCTTCTTACGCCTTAATTTTCACACATCTCGAGGCGTTGATCAACCCACCAAAATCATCTCGACTTCGCTAACCATCCAAACTGAAACTCTTCTATTTGTCAAACGAACGTTAAACAGATATGCGTGTTCGCTTCTTAATACATTTTACATAACCTCGGTTAAGCGGCAGCGTTGTAACAATCATCGCGGCGCTGTTCACTTCGGTGCTAATTACACAGCAGAACTACTTATTCTTTTTTTTTTTTCTAATACTTACGCGCGTTTTTAAATTCGCACGTTTTCGACAACACGATTATATAACAATCGATATATGTACTAGAAAAAAAAAGGGGGCTGAGAGGAGCAACAGGTACGAGGTTATCTGGGGAGCAATAACGAGGAACAAATAGAAGCAGTGATCGTATCGTCGCTATTTCAAACAAACCAGTCATTTCTTAATCATTCGACCACGTTCACTTTTCAAAGATCGGTGTGAAAATCGCCAACGTGTTGGTAATGTCGTTTTTTCCTCTGCTAAGTATCGATACTCGAAATGAATTCGATTTTTCGCCGTATAAACGCATCAATTATGCAAAACGGGCGACAAGAAGGTGCACAGGTGCTTTGACGGTTGTCTCGTAGTCAGTAGCACGATTTACTTTCTTGCTCGTATGTACGATATCACCTCCAAGGTCGTACGTCGTTACGTGTCGTACGATGTATCGATGATACGAATCGAAAATACGAAGGGTGTTTTCAAATAGTGTTTTATTTGATATCTTAATCAAATTGGTGAAATTTTGGCAATTTTGGCTCAAAATCATCTTCAGAGAATTTGGAAGGTGAAAAAAAATCTACAGAAATGATTGATCAGAAATTTTCTAGAAACAAGGATCTTTTTGAGGGGAAATTTGACCATTTTTTGGCTCATTTATGAACCAACCACGGCCATCAGAAGTGTATTTATTCGATAGCTTAGTCAAATTGGTGAAATTTTGACAATTTCAGCTCAAGATCATCCTCAGAGAAGAAAATATGGCAAAAAAATTCAACAGAAATGATTGATCAGAAATTTTTTGAAAATAGGGATCCTTTTGAGGGGAAATTTGACCATTTTTGGCTCATTTATGAATCAACCATGGCATTTGAAAATTTTTTTCGAAATAAATCTATATTTGAAAATTTTTGACGACCAAGCTGAGGATTATTCTGACCCTAGGATCAAATCCACCTCAGGCCAACGACCCCTAAAACCAAAACTCCTCAAAAAATCTCGCAATTGATAACCACATCCCAATTTGCCAAGACCTGTTGCCGATACTCCGTCTCGAACCACACAGAGGGGAAAAAAGACACGAAAAAAAAGAACAATTAGATGCAAAAAAAAATTATACGTCATAACAAACCTGGAAGAGCGGTTTTAATACACTATGTGGGTACACGGTATCGCCGGCACCATATTCAAACTCGTTACACATTACAACAACAAGCCTCGTTTAATATCCGACATCGCAGGCTAATTAATTAATCCGACGCAAACATCGATTTAACATTCAACGTCGCGCACATTACCGATCCAACAAATCCGGCCAAAAAAGCAAAAAAACCAAATCTAGATAACGAGTGATCGAAGATAAAAATTATCTCAAAATGTCACTCTACGGATTGAGAAAAAATTCGCGACGAATAAATACGAGCACAGGAATAAATTTACGATCGAATAGAAATGGAAAACTATCGAACGAACTCTCCGCCGGGACGCGCAATCAAGCTCGAAGCTTACACTGTACTGAGTACCTTGTGATACTCTTCTATCGTGACACACTGACACACGATTTAGGTGGCGAGCAGCGGCAGCGGCACTGAAGAAGACTACGACTGCCGCCACTACGCGCCATAGTGACTAGTTACGCGACTATCGCGGGGTACCTCGTCCGGGCCGCGAGCGGCGCATTCGCTGACTCGATTTCGACTCTTGGGGAATCTTTTAGCAGCTGGGTGAGCTTTTGTAAGCTCCAAATGAAGTAATGTGTCGGGCTTATTGTATAATAAGAAGCCATTAACCTTATAGAATGTTAAAATCATCGTGTTGAGAAACGAGAGCACCGGCCAGTGCTTCGGGCAGTGAGTTATGAATCGGTGGAATTAGCTTATCACGAGGAAGTAGATTAGCTTATTTATCGACGTCTAATCGAATCGAAAAACAAACGAAATTGATTGAGGAAAAAAATGGACGAAATGGCCGTTTCATTAAATACAATCGATCAAATTAATAAATCAAACGATGTGGCTAAAGTGAAACCGAAAGCTTTGAAAAGCATGGTTGAGTTATATAAAGAGCTAACGAGCTAACGAGCCTGGCTAACTTGAGCAATGTAACATGTTAAAAGATTAGTATAATTCAGCGCCTCGAATATGCATCGGTGGCACGCGATCGGACCTCAAAACTTTATCCCATTACCTTAATAGGTTAAGTACACTGACCTATCAATCGAGTGTTTTGGAAGAAAGCTTGTATAGGAATTCAGGGTGGGGTAAAAGATGCAACCCTGAATTGGATTAAGATTCGCAATACTCGATAATACTGGATTTAGTGTTTTTAATCGAAATAATACGTATAAAAACGAATACAAGTTGCGCTAAAATCTAAGCTTTGTTTATTGGAGACGTCAAACTTGAAGATCCTTTATTTTTTAAAGTTTTTTTTCTTCAAAAAAATGATTTGCACGATGTTTTTCAGAATTTTATTGGCATACGAGCAATGAGAAAAATCCAATCATCAAGAATTTCAATTTGAACAAAATTATGTAATCGAAATACAATATCTCAAGATTCTTCCCTCAAACCAAATTTCACGATAAGAACCAAAATTCCATTTAAAATTATAATTGAATTTTATAAGGAAACTGATGCAATGAAATTTAAATCTAAAATTGTAACCATTTCTTGAAATTAGAATTTGAACCCAAACAAACAGACTTGGTTGCAAACAAAATTTACTCAACATTTAAGATTTTCTGGATTCACGTACAAGAATCAAAATTCTTCCTAAAATGAGATTTGTACCAGTAAAAAAGATGTGATGTCAAAATTCAAAATTTGTTCATTAGAAGGATTAAGATGACAGATCTTCTATTTTTGAGATAATTTTCCGGAAAGTAATTTCAAATTATTTCTCAGCACAAAATTTTTTTAAATCGATTAATCAGAAATTTTACCTATTTACTTGAAATAAAACAAAACCAAACCCACAATTCAAAATTCACCAGGACTGCACCGAATAGTGGTAGCCTGATCTCCAAAATTGAAACTGTTTCACTACAAAAGATAATTTGCATTTTTGATAAGTATTATTAAGAAACTCAGAATTGCTTGCAGTGTTTGAAAAACGTTTTAAAAGCAAAAACGAAAATAAACGTTATTTTTAAGTATTTTCATTTTCGAAAAACATAAAGTGAAATTAATGGAAATTTTCATGAGCAAAAAAAACAAAATTTTTTCGTTTTTCAATTTTTTTAATTTTTGTGTTTTTTAAAGCATTTTTGAATGGGTTTTTCAGCGTTTTTTCTGATTTGATGGGTAATAAGTCATTAGTTGACAATTGTTGATTCATTATCCATCATTCCATCAAAATGGAAAAACGTTTTAAAATGTATTAAAACGTTAAAAAACGTTGAAAAATATTTAGATAAATTGAAAAATGTTTAAGAACGTAAAAAACGTTTATAAAACTTAAAAAACGTTTAAAAACGTTTATAAAACTTAAAAAACGTTTAAAAACGCAAAAAAACGTTTAAAAATGCAAAATAACTTTTAAAACGTAAAAGAATGTTTAAAAACGTTTGAAAACATTTAAAAAGTTGAAAAACGTTTAAAAATGTAAAAAACGTTTGAAAACGTAAAAAACGTTTAAAAATGTAAAAAAACGTTTGAAAACGTAAAAAACGTTTAAAAATGTAAAAACCGTTTAAAAACGTAAAAAACGTTTAAAAATGTAAAAAAACGTTTAAAAAGGTAATAAACGTTTAAAAAGGTAAAAAAACGTTTAAAAAGGTAATAAAATGTAAAAAAAAGTTTAAAAAGTAAAAATACGTTTAAAAACGCAACATAACGTTTAAAACGTAAAAGAATGTTTAAAAACATTTAAAAAGTTGAAAACCGTTTAAAAATGTAAAAAAACGTTTGAAAACGTAAAAAACGTTTAAAAATGTAAAAA
>FIZU01004207.1:0-25865 GCA_900064475.1 Pseudococcus longispinus
CGCTAAAATAAATTCTCTCATCCTATTCCTCAAACACGCTAATCTTTTCCATAAAATTTAACCCTCCCCCTTCTTATCCCGTGCCTCTGGCCTAGCGGCAGTACATGGCACGTGAAAACAACAGGTAACAGGTAAAAAACGAAACACTTTTGAGTGCAAAAATCTCGATAAGTAAGCCCCCTAGAAAAAAATGAATACCTCATAGTAGAAATAAAATTTCAAAGCCTACAATTTTCATCCCTTGCATTTTTTTCGTAACACCCTTGGTTTGACCAGAAAATCCATGTTTATGGGAAACGTACAAAGTCGATGGTTTTGAAAATCTTTTTTTCTCCATTTTCAAAATCATCCACTTCATACATTTTTCATAAACATGGATTTTTTGGCCAAACCGAGCATGGTACGAAAAAAATTCGTGGGATGAAAATTGTAGAGCTTAAAACTCTCTTTCTCTCACGAACTATGAGTATCAATTTTTTTCTAGGGGGCTAAGTTTTCGAGATTTTTCAGACTTCTGAATCCTCCTCTGATGTTAATAATACGGAAACACGCGAAGAAGCTTGAACTTTAAAATAGCTAGGTACCTACTGATTCTATTATTTCTTTACATTATTCTCGACCTAGGAATATTTCACGTAAATGTGATGTCCATGTCTGCGGGACTAAAAGAAAATTTTAAAGATTTTTTGAAATTTAAAATCCCACAAATGAAATAGTATCAAATCAAAATTACTTAGTTATTTTCAATTTTCTATGTGAGATTGCTTCAAATTGAAAAAATTACACCCAACTAATCATCCCCCACCCCTTTCAAGAGATGCAGGGAAAAGTTTAAATTTCATCCCTTTCTTTAAAAAAATTCTAAATTTCGAGTTCGTAATTCAGATATTTCAGGGCTTCTATGACCAAAAAATTGAAAATTTGTAGGTTGTTAGAGGATTTTAAATTTGAATTGATAAGTTGCACGCGAAATCAGCTTTCAAAGTTTTTCATACTTTCAACACTGATTTTTTGAAAAATGAGTAATGTTTTATTTGAAAGAATGAGTAAAATTTACTAATTTTTTAGTGAGTAGGTATTTTTGAGGAAAAACAATTCTCATTCGGTGCATTTTTCAAACAGGAATATATCAAATACATATCGCAGTTTGTGAGAAAATCTTACACTTTTGCAATATTTTACTCGAATTTTTAATCTTCGTTTCTTCTGTTGAAATCAAGGCAAAAGTGAAATTTTTTCATTCGGTGCTTAGACGGAACTATTAGAATGTAATAGGACAAACATTTTCACCTTTAATTTTATTTCGGCACAGAAATCGTTATTTTTCAAAAAACATCACTTAACTTTGAAAGTTGATTCCCTATGCGACTTTTTATTCAAGTGAAAAACACTCTCTTCAGTGTTTGCATTTTTTATTTATTCAATTTTCAAATCAAAAATTTTCGACGTTGAGTGAATAATATTCAAAAATAATAGAAACAGTCGCACAAAGGTTTGAAATTTTTTCACTTTTAAAAGTGGACTGTCTGGCGGCAAAGGAGGAGACGTGAACTTTTCTGTAGGTAAGGTACCTATTTTCTCTGTGAGATTTTGAGTTTCAAAACATTCTTTGAAATTTTCCTCTAGCCCCAGGATACGAAGATCACATTCGATGAAAATTCTTAAAAATTAACCGTTGGTTTCTTCTCAGACACGGAAGGGTTAAAAAACACCGGTTAGTCACATTACTGAAGAAATATGCAGATTTGTCTACGATTGAAGTAATTTTCAAGTTCAACCAGGATATTCCCTCAAATAAGGATGTATCTACTTATTTACTTCCCCCAGCATCTCAAATTCTTTCCCGCTGCCATTTTGGGAAATACCCGATTGTGAGTAGGTACTTTAATATGTATTTTTGATAATTTTTCTCTAACGATGACGATTTCAAAAATAAGATAAACGCACGACGAAATGGTAGATTTTCAAATAAAATAACGTACGAGTGTATACCTAAACGCATTTAATTCCACGAACTTACTGTATAGGAACCCTGGCTTTGGTAACTTTCCTTTCATCCTGTACGTGACTAGAAATTTTTATGAAAAAAAAAAAACGAATATTCGACATTCGAGATATTTTACAGATAACGAAATACACGAGGAAAAAAACATAGGTACGCTTTGTAGACGGGAAGCATAAGAAGATTAACGTCGACGTTATTTTACAATAAATGCGCCAAAAATTAGTGAGTTTGCCTTGAAAAATTCAACATTGAAGATTGTAATTAAGGTAAAAACGTTTATAAAGGCGAATCTTTGTCTACGAAGTGCATCTCGTCGATAACACGATGAAAAGAAAATTGAAAAAACCTTGCAATTTTATACGAAATCAAGCACTACGAAGGCTCGAGAATGATATTTGACGATTATGACGATCTTGATCAACTTGGGTGCGTACCTGCGTATATTATTTGTACATACGTCAAATAGGTACCGAGTACCCATACGAATGTTGATACTGCGGGTACGAATAAGTATAGCAATGGCTTTCACTGGGACAGAATGAATTTTTAAAAATGAATTTTCGCTCGACGTATCTATAAATCTAGCCGTAAACGACTCGTTGCTTATCGTCGATCAGATATCTATAAAGTAGGTATGGGTACTAAAACGAGTGCATTCACCGACCGACGCTGCGATACAAATAACAGAGGCGGACTTGGAATTATATTTTATTCGTACGTCAAAGCGCGCAAATCGAGCGTAGGCTAGAAAACCTGTACATTATTAGCGCACCGCTGTCCAGGGCGAAGAAGCCGGCATAGAAAAATAAAAATTGCAATGAAAAAAATTCAATATCTGTAAGGCAACGCCTTCGATGTCTGCATTGGTTGAATAACCGGACAAAATTCGTTCAACTGGATGGCGTTAGGTTGGTAATTTTAGATAGAATACGAAAAACATCGTTGATATTATCTCGCACAGATTTCCCCTGCTTTTCTATACGTAATCTTACGAAAGACTTGCTCACATTTGTTATTTTTTTCTCGTTTATTCGTATTCCGACCAGCAGTGTGGCGTAGAGATTAATTCACGAGGAAGTCACCATATCACCGGTTTCCGTATATATATTATACGTACTTTTTATACAGTGATATATTCGCCCCGAATAATTATAGATAAGTATCTCTTCTCGAGATACACTATCTCGCAATTATCCGACTAAAAATACCTCGGTTCGAAACTGGCGCAATTCGTGACGTATTATGTGGGTATTGTTAAAAATCATCATATGCGTATATTTCATATTTACCTATATTAGTATGTGTACCATTACGGTTGCGGTCTGAATGACATAGTTAGAAGTTGCACTAGTACATAGTACATTGTAAATATTTTGTTGCAAGTTGATTAACCATTGAGTCATTTTCAAACACCAAAGTTTATTTATTATAGAAGAATTATTCCGATGAAAAAGAGCATAAGAATGTAGGTACTTGGATACTGCAATTTTAGAGCATGTGCATGAAATAATCATTGCGCAATATGCGAAGGTTAAATTTGACGGAACGCGAGAATGTTTCGTTACACTTTCCAGAATAGATATCATAATCATATGGTAATTTTTTTGCATCTATACACGTTCAAAAGTGATTTTTCTGGCTCCATTCGATGATCACATTTTTGCCAAGTGGTCAAGTTCCAGTATTCATCTATGTACTGGTCCTCTGGACCTTTTGCAAATTGCATTATACGTATTTAAATTTATCTTGTTCTCATCTACCACGACTGGCAAATTCCTAATAAAAACGTAAGAAGCCCTAACTTGGAAATAACATTCGTTTTTGTCAAGTTTTGAAAAATTTATTGAAAATATTCGGAAAAACAAACATTTTTCATTATTGTGGCGTGCCAAGTAGAACAGGGCTTACGTCCAAAAAATCGATTTTGTTTCTTTTCGATTTTAGTGCCCAAAAATGATATATTCGGGTACCAAAATCGAAAAAAGTCGATTTTTTTGGACGTAAGCCCCCTTTATTCCTGGCACGCCACCTCTGTAGACAAGTCAATTTTGAACAATTTTTTCTTCGCCGATATTTTTTTAAACATTTTTCCTAAGAAAAAAAATGAATAGATATGAATAGTTTTATCATTAGCGACAACTGATAAGACCACAGTTTTAAAATTGTATTTTTTTGAAATGTAAAAACGATGGGAAAATGTTTTGAGAAAAAAAGTGTTCAGATTCAACTCATCTTCAATAAGGAATAATTAATTTCCAAATATTGCCGGTATAAATTCGTCAAAATTTGATAAAAACTGATGTTACTTTATTATGCGATTCTATTGGGAATTTGCCTGTCGAATGGATAAGAACAAAGTAAAAACAGGAATGGCTTTAGCTGGGGTCTCCAGACCTCCCAATATTTTCAAACGTGCAGAAAAGTTGGAAAAATTGGACAAAAGTTAGAAAAAGTTGATAAATCTGTGAAAAGTTGATGAACTTTTCACAATCTGGAAAATAATTGCCAAAAATTCCAAAAAATTAAGATACCATTATTACTGAAATTAGTGCAATTCAAAAATTTGTTGAATAGAATAGCATCAATTCCCATGAAGATTTTAAAAAGCACCATAAATTGCAGAACCTTTCCACTAAAATTGATTACAGTAATCGAACAATTCGCTGAAACTTTTTACTATGACGAATTCGTCGCACCTTTGGATGTTTTGTCAGGAAGTATGGAAGAAATTCTTTTGAAAAACGATGATGACGTTTGGACTCCCCGCCCCCTGACGATTCAAATGTTGGCAAAAATGATGAAATTTCAGTTTTTGAGTGCATTTTTCTACAAAAATTTTTGCTTTTGCTTCGTTCACACTTAGTTTGCTTATTTCAATGGATAGGTAAGCATTTTAGTATAGAATATGCTTTTACTATGGATAATTCCGCGAAAAACAAGACGAATTTCCCGGAAGATGACTTTTAGACATTTTAAAAGATATAAGATTTTTTGGATTTTGAAATTTTTTCGGATTTTTAGCGACTTTTTAAACTCAAAAAATTTTAATGATTATACTATAACTTTTACACATTTCATCAGACTTTAAGCTTTTTGAACTTTGAAATTTTCAAAAATGCTGCCTTTTTGAACTTGGAAAAATTTTAATTCGATGGCTTTTAGATATTTTGTCAGACAATGGATTTTCTGGACTTGGGACTAAATTCCTTGACGACGACTTCTAGACATCGTATCAGACATAAGACTTTTTGGACCCGGTATCCGATTTTCCAAGACTTTGTTGGCAGCTGACTTTTTGAACTAGGAAAAATTTTAGATTCAATTGCTTTTGGAAATTTTGTCAGACATCGAGTTTTTTTTTAAATCCTGGAAATCACTTTTTTTTCTCGTTCAAACACCCCATTCTCCTGATAAAAGTTGATCAAACTGACAAAAAAGTTGAAAAAATTGCACCAAAAAGTTGACTAAGTAAAAATCTCACACCCCTCAAAAAATTTCAATTTGTCACTGGGTAAAATGGCCCAATATATAGGGTGTTTTATCTTTCATTTAAAAAAATAAGAGTTACTGATAGCATACTCGTACTCGTTGAGAGCGACAAAAAATGTATGCAAACATATAGCCTATTCTCAAAATTGAAGGGGTCTTACTCTAAAACTTGGAAATTGTAACTTTTAGTTTATTTTTTTTTTTTTAAGTTGTATAGCTGTCTCGGATGAAAAGCTCGGTCAAGTTATAGAGCCTAGAAAACGGACAAAATTCGTTTGGCCTAATTGAAGGAGCCATAAATCATTAAAACTCGAAATTTACAGTTTTTCACAGATTTTTAATTTTATCATCATTGTGGACTCCTTTAATTTTCAAATTAAATCATATGAAAACATGAGTAATTTTGTTTGACTCTCTGAGCTCTACAAATTGGCCAAGTTTTTCGTCTGAGATCCTTTGAAATATCGTAGGCCCGAACATTTAAAAAATAAACTATAGATACAAGAATCGAATTTAATTTATACATCTCTAATTCGTACAGCTATACACTTGACCTACACCTAAACGTTCGACCCGTTCATTCATGTATACTATAAACTCTTAAACGATCATCAATTCATCAAGTGCAATACACATTGCGAGCCCTCTGACATAAACACTTGAACCAGACAAAAGCTCACAAACCGTGAGACTAATTATATACTTATTTATATATAGGTACCATAATACCTCAGAAGAAAATGAGGAAGAAAATCGCATTAACGAGTCGATTTTATTCATTACAACCGTATTCTGTAGGTATCGTTAAAAAGAGACTTCGATATACGTTTACGTAATAAGGATATATATAATCAATTGACCGTCAAAAGACAAACAATGAACGAATTTATGTGCAATCGGACGATAAACTTGGAAGTAACGATTAAAAGGTTTCAATTACCACTAATGTAGCCACGTTTTATTTTACGAACGCTTCGCTGTGCGACGGTTTTTTTATGGTCCGAGTGTTTGCTTTTTTGTTCGATGCAAGTTAAAATGTCGAGATACGAGTACGCTTGCACAAAGAAAGAAGTTTCGAGGGTCTTCTTTGTTTGCTTAAAACATACTCGTACAAGTAAGTTACTTACAAACTGGGTATTTGGTTAACGAAGAAGTATAATATTGGGCGGCAGGGCGGGGAGTTAAAAATGTCACTGTTTAATTTCAATATATGTATGTATGTACTCGATGTAAAGGAATCCGGCCGGTGATAAACTTATCAAACTTTATCCACTTACAAAAAATGACTTAAAATAGCAACGAGAGAGGACGACGTTTGTCAAAGAACTCAGGAGGAACGAATAAATGAATGCACTTATGTCAAAAGGTTTTAAAATTGTGGTTGTACGTAATTTACTAGTGATTAAACTTATTTCAAGATGAAAATTACAAAATAATAAATCATTTTTTTCACTGTACAGAATTTATCTAGAAAAATTAAAAGATTGAGAGAAGGACACTTAACTCCTTTACAATGCACTCTAATCGACTGAATATAAATCTTAACAGTTAATTTAAAGATATGGCTTATGAATTATGTCGGTGGGTATTTGGAATACGTGAAAATATCCATCGATAAATATCAGATTACGAGTTATCCCGCTGTGATATCGACTAGTTTTACATCCGCGCAATAATAATAGCTCATACGAAGTGATCATTTTATAAATAAGTAGTACCTACATGTGTAGGTACTCAGAATTATAGCACAGCAGAGATGAACCATCGTTATAATATACGTATAAGAATGAATTGGATTTTGCAAATGTGTTCAGATTTTACTAATTTTTTAATATCTTATACACGACTACAAGTACTTCTAGTAGAAATCCTGTTACCTATAAAATATTTCAGCCTTTGATCGAATTCCTGAGAGCGCGGTTATGACTCTTCAAAGGAGGATTATTTTCAAAAGAACGAGGTTTTTTGAGTTGTTGACCCACAAAACCTGGCCACCTCGAAAATCCCTGATGCAGATTTCGAGATTTTTTGACTATTTTTACAATTACATATTTGCATAGGATATGCTTTTGCGATGACCAAACCAGCAAAAAACGTTACGAAAGTCCGTCATGCAGACTTTTAGACATTTTGTCAGACTTTTTTGAACTTGGAAACAATTGTAAATCAAATAAATTTTTGGAGTTGAAATATGCCAATTTTATAAACTAGAAAAACTTCAAGAAAGTTCAAATCAAAATATTGTTAGACAACTTTTTACCTAACCCTGACTTGAGACATTCTGTCACACTTTTTTCAACTTGCTTACTTTTAGACATGTTGTCAGACTTTTTTGGACTTGAAAAAATTTTCAAATTTGTATTCATTTTTTGGAGTTGAAAAATTTCAAAGGTCATGCTGATTTTTAGACATTTTGGACTTAAAAAATGTTACAGATCACGCTGACTTTTAGACATTTTGTCAGACTATTTTAGACTTTCTGAACTTGAAAATTTTCTCAGATTTCAAACAATTTTTTGGACTTGAGGAAAATTTTAGAAATTCTGACTTTTGATTTTGAAAATTTTTTTAAAGTGGTCAGTTGAATTTTGAACTTGGAGATTGTTTCAAAATTTGACTTTTAGACATTTCACAAGACATGATAAAATTATGTCCGACTCCTTGAACTTACAATTAGATGAAGTCAGTCGTCAGACATTATATGTCAGATTGGAATGTGCACTTCAGTTTGACATAGCAGAAAGAGCAAAATCATATCCCGTGTTTTTTACGGTATATGTGTAGCATGCAAAAATAGAAATGATCAGGGAGTCCAGGGGAGGGGGTATTGATTTTTGTAAAAAGTTCGACAATTATAACAACATTTTCGACAATTTAGAATTTCAAGCTCTACAATTTTCCTCCCCAGCATTTTTTTCGTAGCACTCTTATTTTTGGCCAGAAAATTCAGGTTTATGGGAAATTTACGAAATCGATAATTTCAAAAATGAAATAACTTGACTGCAAAAAACTTGAAAACTAAGCTCTCTAGAAAAAACTAAAGCCTCATAGAAGAAAGAGAATTTTAAGCTCTGCAATTTTCTCCTCTTTCATTTTTTTCGCAGCATGCTTAGTTGGGCCAAAAAACCCGCGATTATGGGAAATTTACAAAGTCGATGGTTTTGAAAATGAAGGGAAAAAATCTACGCTTTGTAAATTTCCTACACTTGAATATGGATTTTCTGGCCAAACTAAGGCTGCTATGAAGTAAAGGCAAGGAATGAAAATTGAAGGAGTTGAAAGTATCTTTATCCAATGACCTAGCGTATTAGTTTTTTCTAGGGGGTTTAGTTTTCGGGATTCTTGCAATCAAAATGTTTTTTTTTTTTAATTTTCAAAATCGTCAACCTTGAGTGGGCCACCCTTTACATACGCTTATTCGTGGACCATCGGAGATTTTTGACTCGGGCAGGTTGTGGACGCGTCTAAAACTCAAAGAATCACGTTTAAAAAAAAAAAATCGACTCTATTTAGAAGATCCCTTATTTCACTTCCACGGATTAAAGAACGCTGAAAATTATAATGTGTGGGAGAGTCTCGACTCTGGACATTTTTACAAATCGCAACAATTAGCGAAATTTAAACATATCTTCAAAATTCGATCAACCCAAATCTGCAATTCTTCATTTTGGATTTTCTCATATCACTACCATCAGATCACAGATGGTTTTTAAACATCGCCATAGCAAACTCCGGTACTCAAAATTATGTACCATTTTGATTTTGCGCACGATTGCGCAAGCAATATGCATGCAGAGATATCGACAGCAAGTCAGACAGACACACAGGCAGATACCAGCGAGTGATGACCGTCTCTCGAACAGTGTAAACCTTAAAGCTGCTTCTGCTGGCGTACATCTGCATACGCGATGTACACGTACGCGTACCTATATGTATATGTAGTCGTATCTGGTACAGATACAGATACACGTAGGTAATATGCAATTTCATATGTAGCGGCCGTCGGCGGCGCAGAAGCGTGAGCGGTGCATTTGAAAAAGTTTGGCCAAACGGTACATTGGAAGCGGCAAAACCGGTTCAAGTATGTACGTACTACCGGCCTTGTCTTGCGTGTATGAGACACGAATAATGGTATACGTAAACGGGTTACGTGTGTGCGTTACGATGCATTAAAAAGAAAAATAAAGAATTACGCTAAAAGTTATAATCGCACGGAGCTCTCGGGCCTCGGAGGACCGACAGCTGACAACAGCAATAAGACCAAGTACCTAAGTACGTCGTCGTACTTCCAACATACCTACATTGTCTGCAGTCTGTTCTACGACTTCCAGATCGAGAACGAAGTTACATAGCTAGCTATAGCTACCAGCTACCCAATAAGCACTACATCATATACGCAGATCTACGTTACGATCTATATCTAGATCCATATACGCGATTTCGTAGTCGCAGACGAAGTAGCGGGACTGATTCACATCATTCAATGAAGTATAATGCGATCTATTTCGCGTTTATTGTGTACCACTGTAGTATATAAACAATACTCGAGTATTAGCATAACCTTATGTGAGGTACAGGCAGTAGTTAAGGTACCTGTGTGAATCATACTGTTGCTTTCTACTAATTGCATAATATCCTTTTGTAATAGGAGATTTTTTTCATTTCTGTGCGTTTTTTCCTTTCCCATCTTGATTTCGAGACGAGTGCCAGCTCCACAGCTCGATTATATCGGTGTTATGCCTAAATTATCAACCAGATACTAGCTCCGATGCATCCTAGCGTCGCGTCGTAAAAACGATCGTATTACGGAAAAGCGTTTACAGGTATGGTATCGATTTCGACTTTGGTGCCTAGTTTCATCAATATTATCCATCTCGCGTAAAGGTAAAAACATGAAACGATAGTAGTAAACAGAACGTATCAGAATGCCGAGCGGCGATACGCGCTGTTTTGTTCTCCGAGATGGTATATGTGGACCTAGACCTATCTGCTCGTATCATTTTAACAATTCTCTCGCGAATCCGTTATACTTTCAATGCAACCGTCATATACGGTGTAATTGCTCTTACGTACAAATAAAACAACAACGTCGAAGGGATAGGTACCATTGATCGTTATCACATAGCAAAAAAAAAAAAAAAGTAGAGAAAAACTAATCGTAGATACCAACTACTTGCAGTAACGTACCGGTAATTAAAGAGGTTGGGGCAACTTGCCCCCGAGGGTTTGGAAAAGTGATAAATTTATAGTTTTTACACATGAGATGGTAAAACCACAATTTTACCAACTTTTTATGCATTTGTAGTGAAATACAGAAATTTAAATTTGAAAAAATAACGAAATGTCAGCTTGAATGTCTTTTTCTGCAAAAATTGTCCAAAATTTTACATAAAATCATTTTTTTCTCATAACCCCCAACCCCCTATTTTGAATGTCTGTTCTGTTCGGCTACTCCGCTGGTACTTTCGGTTCGTCCCTGACTACTTGATTGAAAATACAAAAGATTCAAAATTTCAAATCATGCAAAGGTCAAGTTTCGGCGAAAACATTATGAAATTTAAAGGTAACCCGAATGAAGTCGAAACAAGTTGGAAAAAACTGAAGAACGAGTAAAGGATAGAAATTGTTTTCGGAAATTCATTCGCCAATTACTAAACTTTTTAAAATGTTATTTTTTAAAATAATTCAGAGTTTCAGGGGGGCTGGAGTTCAAACCGCTTTTCCGGACTCTTACGACCTATTTAAATTTTCAATCACTTCCCAAACCCCAACCTCACCACAAATGCTGCGAATCCGAAATCAAGTTTTAAAAAATCAGAGTCTAGAGAGACCCCATCCAAAATTTGAAAATTTTTAGACCTCGATGCTTGATGACACATCTACACGTCAAAAAAAGTTGAAAAACTGTCCAAAAAGTAGTCGAAATCGGTCCATTATGGGAGAGGTCGTAAACTGTCACAAGGTTTTTTTATTTTCAAAAAAAAAAATGTCAAACATATTTTGAAAAATGACAAAATTTTGATTTTTCTTGCCCCGAAATTGAAATTTTTTTCCAAAAAAGTATTAAAATGTCAAAATGCTGATTTTTTTTGTCGCTTCGAAAATTTTTGGACTCTGAGGCTTGATGACGCATCTTACATGTCAAAAGAAACACTTTGAGGGGAAAAGGACCAAAAAGGTACTAATATTCGAAAAGTACGACTTCAGCTGAAAATTTCAGTTGGAGTTAGAAAAACTGAAAATCGAGCTGAAAAGTTGTATGATTGAGCAACACTGGAATTTTCCTTCCAAAATCACAATTTTCTTGACTGAAGTTGGGTGTAGTTTTCCAATTGGAAATTCAATTTTCCAATACCCTGACTAAAATATTTAAAGTCGGTAAATTTGATAATTGGGTAATTTAAATAATTTAAGTTGATAAAATTTTGAATTTGATACATTTGTTCGACTTGATTAATAATTTTTCTTAAATGAAAAGGTAGCCAAATTGGAACTATAGACAAAATTTATCGTGATTAGATGAAAATCGCGAAATTTTAATTATATATTATCTAAATTCGAGCTCATCTCCGTTCATAAAACGCAATCGTGTATAGGCATGTACTCGTGGTACTTAATAAAACGCCAGAGAAATCTAATTCCGGATCGAAATGAAGCGACGGTATCGTGTTTCCGCTCGATCGGAAGGTGGAATTATTCAAATTTAATTAGAACACTCGTACAGGTTCGTCGAAGCTTTCGATTGTTTTCTTTCTTACACTCATTGGCGGTGACAATCGGCCATTAAAGTAATCGAAAAGAAAAAAAGTACAATTAACAGATGCTCGTTGCGATAATCACGAAGAAAACCCAATTTCCAAACGATTCCAGATCGACGAGTTGACGCATCACGTTTCGAATTGCGCGCCTTCGCGTTGAGTAATAACAGGTTAGTGAGCCTGAAAGTCAGCCTGACGTGAGATGGCCGAACTGAAATTCACTTTCGCGAAAAATCAACGCGTTAGATTAGATCATTACGGTCAATTGCAAGTACCGCTCGTATAACGGAGCCTTGAAATGCGCGCCTTTGAATACTCGATTGAGATCTTCTCATATTGACACATCTCAAGTCATAAGTTACCCACCACCTTGAAATCCGAATCCAGGCAATTGATATTTTTAACTTTTCATCATTCAAGTCGAACATAAGACATCTGCAACGAATTTACGATCTGCACCCTGCGCTTTCGATCGAACATTATCTTATGTACCTAGATCTTTCAAATTGTGTGCGAAATCCACGTAGTGAAAAGTCTATTTCTACACGAATGATAAAGTCGAATCTGCCATCAGTTTTTCGTAGCGGCGAGATAAAAGTGGATGGGGAATGAATGTGAGCCAATTCAGAATTGTAAAGGTTGGCAAAAAAAAATGGGAAATTCGACAAAAACTCAATAAGTTGGGAAAATTTGGAAAAAGTTGTTTATTCAGGAAAAATACGATGTAAGCTTTAAAATCACAAAATTACATGGGGTCTCTGTTCCTCCGGCCATTTCATGACCCTACTCCAAATTTGAAAACTTTTGGACCTCGATGTCTAATGACATATTTACATGCCAAAAGACACAATTCGAAAAATATTATAAAAGTCTGTTCAGTGGAAGAGACTGGTGAACTCCATTTTAATTTTCATGGAAATATTATAAACGAAAAATTTTTCCAAAAACATTTTAGAAATGTCGAAAAAAGTTGAAAAACATAAAATTCCCCCTTCCTCCCATTGAAAATTTTTAGACCTTGGTGATTGGTGAAACTAGGTGAAACATCTACTCCTTAAAAAAAAATAATCAAACTCGGTCCATTGGGAGAGGCAGGAAAACTGTATCAAGGTTTTCTTATTCCCAATTTTTTTTAAAAATGTCAAAAATGTTGAAAAAATTACGAAATTTTGATTTTAGCATAGAATATGCTTTTTCGATGAGGGCGATGACCAAACCAGTAAAAAAGTCACGAAATTCTACCAGGCTGACTTTTACACATTTTGTCAGACTTTTTTGGACATGGAAAAATTTTCAGATTTCCGCTGACTTTTTTGGGTTTGGAAAAATTTAGAGATAATTCTGACTTTTAGACATTTCGCTGGACAAACACTTTCGACTTTTTGGACTTCAAAACTTTTAAAAATCGGGGTAACTTTCCAACATTTTTTAAGGCAGACTTCTTGAACTTGGAAAATTACAGAGATCACGCTGACTTCCAGGCCTTTTGTCAGACTTTTTTGGACTTGGAAAATTTTCAAAAATTCAAATGAAATTTAGGATTTGGAAAATTTCAACTTTATTGACTTGAAAAATTTCAAGAAAGTTCAAATCAGACATTTTGTTAAACTTTTTTGAATTTGGAAAAATTTTCAGATTTCTACTGGCTTCTTGCAGGTACTTGGAATTGAACTTCGAAAATTTTTCAACGAAATTCACTCATGGAAACCCATTAGGCTGACTTTTAGATATTTTGTCAGGCATTTTTGAAATTAGAACATTTTTCAGAATTCAAATGACTTTTTGGACTAGAAAAATTTTAAGAAAATTTCAAATATCATATCTTTGTGGATTTGAAAAATTCAGAAACATAGGCATATCCTATGTTTTATAGATTCATGGGTAGTAGCAAAATGGCGGGGATTTCGAATTTTTTCATGTGCCAAATTTAAAAGTTTCCAAAAAATTGAGAAAATGCCAAAAAAAGTTTTAAAAAAGTGACTATAAAATGACAAAATTTTGA
This sequence comes from Pseudococcus longispinus, assembly GCA_900064475.1. Taxonomy (NCBI): domain Eukaryota; kingdom Metazoa; phylum Arthropoda; class Insecta; order Hemiptera; family Pseudococcidae; genus Pseudococcus; species Pseudococcus longispinus. The sequence goes on from FIZU01004207.1 coordinate 14,255, forward strand.
TTTTTTTATCGAAAAAATATTGAAAAAATATTAACAAATGACAAAATTTTGATTTTTTTTCTGTACCAAATTTTAAAATTTTTTCCAAAAAAGTTTAATAATGCCAAAAATGTTTTAAAAATTACTAAAACGACGAAATTTTGACTTCCTTCTAATGGAAAAAAGTCGAAAAAATAATAAAAAGGACGAAATTTTGATTTTTTTTTGTATAAAATTTGAAATTCTTTTTCAAAAATGTTTTAAAAATTATGAAACGTTGAACCTTGAATCCAATTTCCAATTCTAAAAATCAAGAATCCGAACCCCGAATGTTTATAATAGGGTTTCGAGATTTCAAATTCAAATTTTCAAAAAATGAAAAAACTGATGGTGAAAACAATCTTTATCATTTTGAGTGATTTTTTAGGAGATGCGGTAAACGTTGTAAATTTTTTCGGAAAGTCATAGAAAAAAAACGTAAATGACTCAAAATGTTATTGAAGTATCAGCCCCCTATCGGTGATCACTTGCATCAGAAACTGCGCCGAAGCTGCAAAATTGGACGTACCTCCCTTCCTATCTATTTACCCTGTTTTTCATCTCACGCCAATTAATTCGCGCGCGAATTGTAACGGTTCTCGGCGGTTTTATTCGATCAAAAATACGACAATACAAATCGAAGATTTCACCAATAAAAAAATTACACGTCGGTTTCCTGATTTTTTCGTCATCTACGCTTTACCGCTATACGTAGGTATACGTTTGATATTTATTTACGTTTGCATATTTGAATGAGTCCTTGACGGCGACGCAAAGCGCTGTCATAACGGCCGCGGCCGTCAAAAAATTCGCCATAAATCAATTCACACGTAGGTCGAGGTACGGCCATTTTGATACGGCGCTTTCTTTTCATCGGCGTAAAATGTCAGCGTGACGTACTTGGCTGGCGTTGGCAATTTTTAGTTTACACGTGTACCTATAACACTTGCGACCACGATACGATAAAGCCATAGGCCACCTAAAGCGACATCCCAGATCCGACCACCATTCAAATATCAATTAAAAAATTGCGACGTGGGAGGATGAGGCGCGACTCTCGAGCATACGTAAAAAGGGAAATAAGTGCATTACGCAAATGAGTAATGTACTTACTACCCAAGTACCTAGATGCCTACTAATTACGAGAGATTTGCTCGTGGAGAAAGGCAGGCGCAGACGCAGCGTGCATTAAAGCGCCGAGATTACATGTGCAGCTGTTTCTTTTCAAGTTGCACGCGACGATGTCGTCTTGGCATGAAAATGAATTGTAATTCTTCAATTTTAAAAGCAAAAGAAGAATTCGATTCGTGATTTATGGTCCATTGATACGCTTACGTTTTCGCTTCGACTTGGGATGACGCAGACGTGAACCGATTCCGTTACTCGTCGATACGTAAGAAGTACCCGGTTCGCTATAATTTCTAATCGTGCCCCTTTGTCTTCAAGGTACATACTCGAAATCGTGCCCGGAGACCGTGAAAATTCCCGGTGCAAAATTCTAGGTCGTGAACGCGTCATAGGTTGCAAATTGCACACGTATTAATGAGTACGCCATCTTAATTAGTTTTTTCTTCTTTTGCCTTTTTTTTTTTTTTAACGCGGAAAATAAACATTGTCATGGCAAGGTGCGGCGCATGGTGCACTTCTCTCGCAGGTTTCCACCTTTGGGTGTACGTTTACATCTTCTCAATTCTACATTCTACGAACTAGGTACATGGGTACTTGAATTTCGGCCTAGAACTGGGCCGATATAAGACGAAGAATCGTGCCGCTTCGCCGTATATTTTACTCTACCATGATTCTCTTCACCTCGCCTCCTCCGTATCAGCTTCCTGGAGTCGAGGTGATGATGTAAGCTGAAATCCAAATGCATGATTCCAAGTCACGAATGACAATTCGGATTTGTTCAGGTGTGCGGATCATATCGGCCGATAGACCAGCAACAGTTGAGCACTAATAGAGAGAAAGAGGCTTCATTGTTGATGGTACGCAAGTAATGGGTATATTGTAGTTATACTGCCCCGGTGCACTAGAGTACTGCAAATAAATTCTTTGTATAGCTCCGTGGCGCTTATTCTAATCTCATTATTGAAAGAAAAATGGCGCAAAGAAATACCTAATCTTCATATTCGAACCGAGATTCGAGCGAGCTTATAAATAAGCGATGAAACTACCTACAAGAAATTATCATTCATGACTTTGTCATGACTTCAAAATTTTCATCCCTTTTCATATATCTTTTTGCCCATATCTTTTGGAAACAAAATGAGTTTTTTTTCAGCCCTCCTACCAACTGCAGATTTTTTCACACATTTTAGTCACTTATTTGCCCTGAGTGAGAAGAGAAAGACGAAGTTTTATAAAAATTAGATAAAAAGAATCGAAAAGTATTTTCAAAGTAGGTATTCCTCGAAAAACCTCCATATTACAAAACATGTTGAAAGCAAAGTTCGTGGTTTTGATAACATCCTGGTAAAATTTACGACTTTTATGACCTTCAAAGAGTATACACCAGATATCTACGAGTATGTATAGCTATGATTCGGTATTTTTCGACTTCACACTTAATTTACCACAATTTTTCCTACTCAAAATTCGAAATTTCTCAAATTTTCCATGAAAAGAAGTCATCATTTTCAGAAGTTTTCCTATTTAATCTTCACGAATTGCATTTATTACTCTTAAATACTTAATTTTTCCATTACAATGCCTTTTTTATAAATAATTGAATTTTTTGGAAAATTTTGCATTTTGAGTGGAAAAAATTGGGTAATATTACATTTGTGAGGGAAATTTTCAGTTTTGAACGCTTCTCCCATAATGTCAACTGCCATTCTTTCTTGCCTGTATCGAGTGTCATCAACTCTTTCAGCTACTCAAATTGGTAATAATTTTAGTGTATGGAGACTTGAAGACAGCCGGCAGAATACCCGCTTCCCGTATCCATCGGTTTAATTACGAGCACGTATGATTCGTGTGGACACGTGTTGCACGCATTGAAAGACATAACGTACCACCTCTTCCAACTACGTAGATAGGTCGCGTCATCGTATTTGAAAAAGTACGATGATTACGTTGAGTTGGATGTGCATGTAATGTAACTAATTAAAAATCTCGCCGAAGGTATCTTGCCTATTAATAATTAGGCTTTGAAAACGGTAAAAATTCATCGACTCGATCTGATTTATTTTTTAAAACGTCACCTCCAAGGAAAAAAGTTTTGATAAAATTTTATCAAAACTTTATCAAATTTGATTCGAGTTTAGAAGGGTCGAATTATAAGGAAATTATACCAAACATACCTCTACCCTTTTATATGCGGAAATAGGGGTATTTTCCACCCCTAAACACCCCTACTTCTCACCCCTCAAGGGGCAATTTTTGATGACCCCCTTTCCCAAAATTTTCTGTTGCCCACATGTCAGCTCGTGTTCAAAAAAAAGAAGTAGGCATACCCCGCTTTTTTCAAGCTGACCGTTTAGACTAGAATACATTCTAAATGAGAGATATACAAAATTATGCAGCAAATTTACACCGAAAACAACGGCATCGCCTTGTCGATGGCGATGTGGCGTCACGTTGCGTCGCTTCGCGGTTACAGTTTTATGCGAACGATGAATAAGAACTCACCAAGTCACCACACATAGTACACAGTAACACACTTACTTATACCGTAATTGTGTGGGTAAAAAAAAGTATATCTAGCTAGAATGTCTATGTAGTGTACTGCACACTATGTACTCGTACTGGTCGAGTGGTTGCGAATACAGCGAATAGTCGACTATCAGAGTCGTACATAGATGTATACCAGATTATTGTCGTGTTGTCTAAGGTAATTGAACGTGTAAACGTGTTTTACTCGATAAAATGACAAGTTTAAAACTAATAACCTAATTTACCTCGTAACTCTCGATATGGCACAATGTTCCGCGTTTCGCACATACCCATCAAAGTACAGCCACATTTGTACCAACGTAGGATGATTCAGAATGAGAAAGAAATAGACACAGACGAGAAAGAAGGAGGTGGGGAGAGTAGACCATACATATATGTAACGTGCCAATGGTACACATATATTTGCGGTCTCCAAAATCGTATAAATCATCAAACCGTGTTTTCATTTCCTAATTTCTAATCGTTCGTTATTGTTTTTGTTTCAGAATCTAAAAGCGAACACAATGGCAATGCATCCGGAACGCAATATCCCACACTTGTGGGATATCTTCGGCAAACCTTCACCTCGCGAAGAATGCGCCAGCAAAGATTTCCAAAAAATGAAACTCGACTCGTCTACGAGTAACGGTAACGACAGCGCTGTATCTGTCGGCTCGACCAGCGACGAAGACAGCTACACCGGCAGCTGCAATCAAAGCACGCCGACAAAAAAGAAGAAAAAAGGTCGCAGAGATCAGTCGCTGGAACCAGAGGTGAAATATCTCGAAAGGCATTTATCCATGAAGAAAACCATACGTAAGAAAATAATGCGAGATCTCCAAAAGGCCTTCGTCGAAGACCCCAACGAATTCCGAGTCGAAGATATCCCTCCGGAGCAGCTCAAAGCTGAAATCAACCTGCAAAGCTTGAGCTTCGCGCCGGCCGTCAAGAAAAAGGATAAGAAAAACAACGAATCAAACTTTTTAGACTTTTTAAGAACCGGCAGCGGCGACAGCAAGTCCAATAGCGCGAACAATAAGATAAATAGGAAAACGTACAAAGATCTAGATGGCGATTCCGGTCACGGATCTCCTACTACCGAAGAATCGGAAGAAGAGGATAAGAAAACCCGTTTCTGGAAGAGGTTTACCATGAAAGGAAGTAGAAATAAGCGATAAGTGTTTTTCGTAATTACTTAGTTACTGTGATCCTAAGTACATAGGTTTAGTTGTATATGAAATTTCCTTATGCAAGGGCCTCGCGTATTCTACGCATTATCGTACACCGCCCCTCCCCCCATTCCGATTACTCCTCCCCGACTCGAAAAAAGTTCCAGAACATTGGCGCGATATTTCGTTTTTTTTTCTTATCAAAAAAAAACGACCTATACTATTTATTATATATTTATTATTTTGAACGAAATGAGCCTTTGTCTGCTTAATGAACACGTCGCTCTTCTATTCGATACACGTCTCTTTGTTCAGATGTCCTCCGATTTCAGTGGCTCTCAAAGTATACGAAGCTGTGTCCTCTCGCTCTCGAGAACCAATACATGCGGTTATATTGGTATTCGATTCGTTTCGTAAACTACATATTCTAAATTTCTCAAATATACTTTTACGATTAATAGATCGAATCTGGATTTAATGGCGGGCCACGTACCGTCTTCGGTATCTCGGCGTTTTCTCACTTTCTTTTACGTAGGTACGCGAGAAGATGGCTAATATCGATTTCGTATATTACCTATAGAGACCATCAGTCTAAGAACAAGTACGGATGTGGACATTAAAATCAATTTGAAAAAAAAATGAAAAACGACATTTCGTCGACGATAAAAATATACAAATCCAATAAGACAGGTATCTATTTGCGATGTTGGCCGAGTCGACGTTTTTGAAAAATGGTGTAACTTCGGGTCTAAGTGTTTTGATAGAGTTACGGTTTATAATGCGAACTCGAGCCGACGCCCTTGCATTTTGTATACTGTTCATTATTAATAATTACGTGTGACGGATAAATAAATTTTCTGCGATAATTGATTATTTCGTATTATTGCGGGACCGAAGCTTGCCTTTCCCTCTCTCTCACTCTCTCTCCCTTGGCCACGAAGACCCTACGCGGACACGTTAGAATTTCCTCATTTTTTAATACATCGCAGACTCGTCGCGGAGATAACAATTTTCATCTAATACAGAGAACTAATGCGTATGTACAAATTACAATTACAATGATAAATTTGAAAAATATAAATAGTCTCGCGAAGCGACATACGATCGACTGACCTTCAGTGCAAATTAAACTCGTATTAAGCATCTACGATAAAATCGAAACTCGATATTTTGTTTATTACAGTACAAATTATGTACTTACTGACATCTAACCTTTCTGCATTTGTACATTTGCTTAACAATGTGGGAAGTTGAATGATACAGAGTAGCTGTGTGCGTAATGTGAAGGGTGTAGTGAAAAATATCGATGACGGACAGGAAAATCGCACCTACTACCTAGTTCTATTACTACGCCTCTCACTCAAGCTGGTCACTCTTAGAAGAGAATGTGTATACCTATGTGAAATTGATGCATTATAACTCATTCATACAAAATTATTGTTCCCTTCGACCCTTGAAAGAGGAGTTATGGGACCACAAAAGTAGATTTTTTCGAAAAAATACAGTTTTTTAGGGTCTGAATTAGTAGGATGACAAGAAAAGAGCGTATTCGTCAAAGGAATTTTACTTTGAACTCATTTTTAATATTTATTTCTTAAAAATTGTTTTCAAATATCTTAAAAACACCTAAAAAATGGTAAAAATTGCACCAATATATCGAAAAACAATTGAAATTGCCTTAAGAAATGTTTAAAATGTCTTGAAAAATTTTGAAACTTTGACAAAATCACTCAAAATGTGATGAAAATTGGTTGAAATAGCCAACTGTACTGAAAATTCGATAACTTTTCTTATATACGAGTATTTTTGCTGAAATTTAATCAAATTTTACAAAAATTTTACATGATTTCCTCTGAAATTCAACGTACATCATTTTCATCTCATTTTCGAAATTTTGCAATAAGTATTTGAAGTAAGTAATTTGAATGAAGTCTCATCAATTTTTGAGTACTTCTGAACGAGACAAATTTTTTTCAATTTTTCGAGTTTTTTACAACGTTTTATGCAATTTCAACGCTTTTTCAAACGACTATTTAAAATTTGGCGTCTTCTTATTCCGTTGATTTTTCAAACAGAAATGTTTTTACTTTCTAATTATCGCTTTATAATTTGCAGATCATTCATTCAGTGTTTGAAATAGTTTTAGCAATTTTACGTGAAAATGAAGTTTCTTACAAAAAAATTTCCAATAACTAATGTTCTTGAGGTGAAAATTTGCTACCCGAATAACTCATTACATTTTGGTTTGCGTATAATTTAAGAAAACACTTTTGGAAATCGAAAAATTGACAGTTTTCAACTTTTGGAAAATTGTTTTCTTAAATTGTTGGTAAATAACAATTTATAATGATAGGTTCTGATAGAAAATTTCTACCTTTAGAACATTACTTATTGAAAATTTATTCGTAGGGGGCTTCATCTTCATTTGAAATTGCTAAAACTGTTTCAGATTTCTGAAAAAAACTGATCTGCAAACTTTCAAAGCGATCGAGATCATCAAGAGAGCTAAAACAATCGTATCTCTGATTAAAAACCCAATCATCTAAGGAGATACAGAATCTCAAAATAACTTATCGTTAGGTTGGATGCGATATGGGGTGGTTTGGGAGTGAAAAATCACGAAATACAGTACTTTTTCAAAAATGAGTGACCCTCCAAAATTTTGTGTCAGGTTGTCAAGTTTCAACTATAGAAAGGTGCCTTCACGTACAAAAAATTTTTTGTCTAAAAACTGACGAAATTAGAAACTTTGAGTCTTTTTTCTACCAAAATGGGCATGCGGCCAATTTTAAGCTCAAATACAATTTCGAAAAAATTTTGATCAAAATATGTTTCTTATCATGGAAATGGATGTGTTTAGAAAACATAATAAATTTTGTTTTACGAGTTAGATACACTTTTGTTTTTTTTTTAAATTGAAGGGCTAAGATTATAAAAAGGGTTATTGCAAGAAGAATCACCTCCGGGGTTTAAAGAAATGCGCATTTTGAAGTAGGTATTGCCCTTTTCCCCCCGAAAATCTGGGAAATTTTCCCTTCGAGCAAAGATGGGCAAAATCACAGAATTATTTTCAAAATTCTTGAAAATCTTAAAACTTTATGTAAAGCTGCGATCTTTTTCACTAAAAAGTCAAACTTAATTCATGAGAATCATAAATACAAAAAAAAACCTTGAAAAAAAAATCGTTAAAATTAGTGTCTTCTATAAAAACATGATTTGATTTTGATGATTTTTTTTCATGAAAATTGAAAATCATCCATGCAAAAATGATTTTACCTCGAAATTGTAATTCACCTCAATAATAGAAATTATGATTTTGATGATTTTGTAAATGATTTTGCTCACCTCTGATTTTGAGAGGGAAAAATTTCTGAAAACTACATAAGGAGTTGGAAAATCCGAAAAAATTCTACCTATCAGGGTGAAAACTTTCAAATTTTTAATTTTTTGTTCGTTCCTGAAAGTAGGTAAAAATCGATTGAAAATATATAATGATGGATAACTTACATCACCCTCCAAGAGAAAATCCTAAAACTAAACCTGAACCCAACGCCTTTCCCTTCCCTTTTGAAGTTAGGCAAAAAAATCATCATAACAACATTTGTTCACTTTATATAAACAACTTTTCATTATCTTTATTGAAGATACACTTATGTTTTGATCTAATTTTTTTTGTAAGGGCATTTGCCCCTTTGCCTTCGATTTTAAAGATTGGTCGCATGTCCACCTAATATGTTTTCTTTGTGACATTTGGTTGTAACCAAATCTAACCATCAGGCAGTAAAATTCGACAACATCTACGAACTAACTTATGCGATAAATTTTGAACATCGTACTGAATTAGCGCGTAATTACATCGCAAACTCGTTAGGACAGGGACACTGGGACAAGACACGACCGCCACCCCCTCAAAATGCATATATGTATAGCAAGCACTTCCCGAAAGTATAAACTCGCTGGATAACCTTAGAAAAAATTCGCCACATTCTACATATAGCACAACGCAGGCATTAAATCATCAAGAATTACGTAATGAAATGATACCCACGCGTTCTACATTGATTGGTGTTTACAGTCCTCGTGCATACGAGAAATAAAAAGAATTACAAATTATCGCACGTTGCGTTGCGTTGGTGAGTTCGCGTTGGATGTCTTCGCATGTTCGATTCGATTTGCTATTGATGTTGCTGAGCAGTGATCTTTGAGCCAAGATGTAAATCGATCCCGACACGAAATTGTTTATTCGTCAATAATTACCCGAGTGAACGACGTTTGTCGACGCATTCGAATAGCAAAAGCAGGCGGAAGTACGCGTGATGATGATGGGTTTTTTTTACTATACCTATCTGAAGACCGAATCTTCCGAGGCTTGGATTATCCAACTAAGTATCCGCTACATTGTACGAGTACATGCATATACGAGTTCAAAAGAGACGAAAAAAACATTATCGACAATTTCAAATGGTCAGAAAAACGCATTACGTCTCGTTAAACGTTTTTAAAATCTAATTACCGCGAGTATTCGTGAAAGTTGCCTCGAGCATGGTTTTAAGACGTTTAAAAAAAGCAAAATTATCCGCGATGATGGGTTCAATAGGCATATCAGCAGTTGCAATTACTACGCAGAGAAATTAATTTGTGTATTGGAAATATTTATAAGTAGATAAGTACTATTCTCAAGTTGGAATGATGTTATCCTACACGTAGTTGTATGTAGAATCTCCTATCTACCTTAGTACTTATACCTACGGGTTGGAAAAATTCAGTCGTTGTAAAAGTACACCACTGTCGAGTACCAACGAGTACCCATACATCTATTTTAATGGAACTGGTAGAAAGATGTACTGATGATATACGATGTCGATGGTGTATCTATAATGCGGGTACAAATACATGGTACTACATATTACATCTTAGGCATACCAACACTCGGTCGATGCCGATGCAGTACGCGTACTCATTAGTAATAAAATTATGATGCTATAATTTTTACGCGTATACTTCACGACTATTAACATATCGTCATTCTGTAGTCTGTCTCTGTATATGTAATTCTGTACTCGGCATCGCAGGCCAATTGTATTGCAACTAAACAACTCGCCATCCAAACGTTATGCATCAACACGCATAAGCTCATAGTACCATACCTAAGTACCTAAACCTATGTGTAATTCTTTCATAGTTGGCGTTTACATCGCAGTTCATTTCATACTCCAGTGTACGAAGCAGTCAAGAAGGTCATGAACAGGTAATAAATGTGATAATTTCATGGATAGGTATATGCTCGCTCAACATTGGAATTGAGTAAAAAATTTCAACATGAGTAATGAAAAACACTACATTAATCCTTTATTATTTCTATCTGCGGAGTATGGTCCCCTATTAGGCGAAGATTCGCGAAAAAGATTATCAGATGGCGAAAATTGTTCGAATTTTTAATCCAACGTTTCTTCAAAGAATCGACGAATTTCTGGCAAAATTTACAAGTTTTTGGAAAAATTTGGCAAAACGGACCGGTTCTTAGAAATGAGCAGGAATATATTGAAATTTTGTAAAGCGCTCTTTATTTTGTGCTTTTCTGTAGGTAAATATTTCTTCAAACGATTGAAAATTGGTAGGTAAATAAGGGCAAATAAGTATTTAAACTCTGAAAATATATGTCCCAAATTCGACAGAATTTCCAAAATTTGACGAAACTGTCAAAATTTGGCAATAATTTCAAGACAAAAAATTTCTGAAGCTGACGGACAATTGAAAATTTTATGAAATTTGTTTCAAAATGTAAGTAAGTATTTAAAAAAAATACGTCCAAAAAACGTAAGAAATTTTTCACTATTCAACGTGAAAAAATTTCTCATTTCTACAACCCCTTCCCCTCCAAATTTTGGTCCAAGTTAGGATTCTGTGAACACTCAAATTCGTGTCTTTCTTCGACGATTTTTCAGCCAATGAGAGTCGTGAAATTTTAAATGCGGATTTCAATGATATTTTAACAACTTGACGTAAAGTAAGTATACCTATAGGTAAGTTTTAACAATAATTGATAAACTTTTGGTGATTTATGCGAAGCGAAATTTCAAGCAATTTTCGAGTCTCGAACACATTTTTTCAAACTTTAACGACTTCAAGGATACCTATTTTCAAGGCCGGAGAACCGAAACCTGAAACTAAAACCGATACAACCGATCGAATTTTGAATAAATTGATGACGAACCGAAAAATGAATTTCTATATCAAAAACGTTTAAAAGAAACTGAAAACCAAACCAAAAAAATATTGATTTTATTTTTTCGTTTTTTTTACTGTTTGGTACTCATAAGCAATTTTTTATGCTTTTTTCGGCGAAATTTACGAAGGAAGGCAAGACCAGATCAAGGCCAAACTGCCCAGAGAGTAAAGAAAGCAAACTGCTTCTCCCATTCCAAAACGACAACATTAATTTAAATTTGAAATATACAAAAAGAATCACCTCTTTCAGAAAATTCAAATAAATTGTAATTTTTAATTTAAAAAATTTGGAAAAATTCCATTTTCAAAACCGAAAACTAAAAAACCCAAACCGAATACCAAACTTTTATACCTATCGAAAACTTTCAACAGAAACTAAAAACTAAACCTTTACGCAATCGGTTTTTGCAGCCCTATCTATTTAAACAAATTTTTGGGAAATTTTCTTCACAAGTGTTGCAAAATAACAATTTCAACAGAGCCTTATCCCCCCCCCCCCCCAAATTAATCACACCGCGATAGTCAGAAGTTCTATCAGAAAA
>FIZU01004222.1:0-18351 GCA_900064475.1 Pseudococcus longispinus
CCCAAAAATTGAATGATACCGAAAAAAGTTTTAAACAAAAGTTGTTCATTTTTCAATTCTAGATAATAAAAGTTTTTACAACTTTTTCATTTCAACCATTATTTTCTCAGAAAACATCACCTAAAGTTGCAGTACACAGTGCCAAAATCTCAATATTTTTCGAGTTTGTTGTGAATTCCGCCAGTTTTCACCAAATAACTCGAAAAATATCGCCATTTGAAAAAAATTGTTTATTAAAACGTTGTTCCCCATACGATTTTGTAAAGGATTATGCCATAAGTTGCGGCCGTATCGCAATACAGGGGGTCATAAAAGGGGGATGAACCCTAAAAAACGCGAAAAAAACGTATTCTTTGTAAATAATTCAGAAAATTTATGAAATTGTAAAAAATTTTACAGAACAAAAAATGTTCCTCGTAAAATTTCATACACGATGATACCATGCACGACCGATTTATGTAAGGGAGGGGGGGAGATAGCCAATGCCAAAGTTCTCTTATATGCGTGACTACCTTTTTTGCAAAAAAATACTTGCTACCTTTTTTTTTTCGTTTTTTTTTCTAATTTTACTGGCCTATTATTCATATTGCGAATATTTTTTTTTTTAAATCCAGAAATAGCGCCCCCTAAAAAATTTTTCAAAGTGTCAAAAAAGCAAAAAAAATTGGTGAATTTTTTTGGAAAAAATTTCCATAGATGTACCTACAATCCTACATAGTGTTCATAATCTGTGGAAATTTCAGAATTTTTCATCAACCCGCGCTGGAATTTTGGGGGCGATATTTCAGGAAGGGGTAGAGGGGGGGTCAAAAATTTGGTCGATGAGTTTTTACATCGGGGGTAACATTTAGGACCACTTCCAACCGAATTTGGGTCAAGGGCTGATTTCATCTATCTAATCATAGAAGGCTCTTTGTTAATAATTTTTTAACCTATCAGAGATAACATACTTATCAGTAGGGCTAGGATTATTATGCGCTTAAAAAATGGTTTCATGCGCATTAAGAATGCGCTTATGAGGTCTAAATTATGCAAAATTATGCGCTATAAAATTAAAAAATCCAAAAATGTGCACTATTAAACCACATCAAGAGGGGTATCAAAATGCAGGATTTTTTAAACTGCGCCTGTTTATGAAACAAAACACCTGAAAAACCCATCAAAACTTCGAATACTTTTATTAATATTAAAAATTCGAAACAAACGAAAGCTAAACTATAAAATTTAGTCGCAAATTAATTTAATTCTAATTTTGGCATAAATGGTATACTCGTAAAATCGTTCAAAAATAAATCGTAGTAAGCGACGAAACGACAACCCGTTCCCTTCAAATCACTGATAAAAAAATTTTCCCAGTTTCAAATTTTTTTTGGTTTTTGTTTTTGTTTTTTCTTGTTGAAAATATAACAATTTTTGTAATTTTTAGTCATTTTTGTAAAATTATGCGCTAAAAACGCATTTTTTGAGCAAAAATATGCAAAATTATGCGGTCTAAAATTTCACCATTCGATTCAGAATTTCATGATTCGCAAAAGAAACCTTGAAATGCGCTATCTAGTACTAAAGAAAAAATTATGCAAAAGCATAAAAATCCTAGCCCTACTTATCAGTTACCCCTCAACCTATTTTAATTTTCAATTTTTATTTTCAAAAATGATTTTAAAAATGAAGCACGCCGATCCACGCCGCCGCCGCCGAAAAAAATTTAAATTTCGCCGCCGCCGCCGCTGATTTTCTAACGGCGTGACCCCCCAGTAATGTATCACTGAATACTTATGCTAAATTGTGCGCTAATTTTATAGATGAGAGTCGTTGGATGACGGTTTATCGAACAGATAATGGTCCTTTGGAAGAATATTCCATTTCGTATCAAAACTTACTGCCATCAGCAATGTACCAATTTAGAGTTATTTCGTATAACGAATACGGTGTTAGTTATCCGGTTACTTATGAAAATTATGTAAGTGTGAAAACAACGATGCTCGATAATTCACAAGAGGTTTTCGATAATATATAATTTTTGTTTCATTCCAGATGCATACACCTTCAAAATTATTTTTCGAATACGGATATTACAAAATGACTCCATTTTATCATCAATCTTGGTTCATGGTGGCATTGGCAGCCGGTTCTATCATCGTAATTATAGTAGTAGTTGCAATTTTATGTATTAAAAGCAAAAGTTATAAATATAAGAGTAAGTTATCTCCGTTTTATTTGATAAAGCATTGTGAAATATCTCAAACTAACTCGTTATTATTTTCAATTTCGTAGAAGAAGCACAGAAATCACTAGAAGAATCTCTGGCCATGGATATAGATGATCGTCATCGTCTCGCTATGGAATTATACAGATCGAGACGAATGAGTAGTAGTACTCTAAACCGACCTACTGGTGCTGCAAGTTCCTCGGGAACGTTAAGTAAAAGAAATACGTTAAATAGAAAATCACAGTTACCGCCCAGTGTTCCTCCGATGGTTGGTAAATCGCCACCAAGACCTTCGCCAGCCAGTGTTGTTTACCACAGTGACGAAGAAAGCTTGAAGGATTACGACGAAAACCCAGACGACAGTAGCTTAACGGAAAAAGCTTCGGAGATCAGTTCTACGGAACAGGTAAACGATTTCTTCCTTTTTTCGAGCCTTGGCCTCAATGAGAAATTAAATACGAATGTAATTTTTTGTGGCAGGCTTCTGAAAGCGAAAACGAAAGCATACGTTCGGATCCACATTCGTTTGTTAATCATTACGCAAACGTAAACGATTCTCTTAGACAGTCGTGGAAAAGGCAAAAACCAGTTCGAAATTATTCCAGCTACACAGATTCCGAACCAGAAGGCAGTGCTGTGGTTAGTTTGAACGGAGGTCAAATTGTTATGAACAATATGGCGCGATCTCGTGCACCACTACCAGGGTTTTCTTCGTTTGTGTGAGAAAACGTATTTTGCAATTTATCTATAGAATACCGTTTTTTTTTTTTGATTTTTCTATTAATTTTTTTCGTGTAGTCATTGTTTGTTTTTTTATCTGTTGTATATTTTCTTTTGTATATTCTTCTTTTTACTTTTTCTTTCGTGTTGTTTCGATGAATTATTTTTTGACTATTTTTTTTTTATAGCGTGTTTATTTTTAGAACAACGATTATTTAATCTTAGGCTGTGCAATTTTTAAAAGTATTCGAGTAATTGCATCGGTAGTAATTACTTCGCGAATGAGATTTATTTCAAACTTTTTAAAAAATTTAATCGGTATTTTTAAGCTTTTGAATGTGTTTTCAAAATTCAATTCGAATGGAAATTTATATTGCGTTTTTATTAGAATGATTTTTGTGTTCAGTTATTATTTTAAGTTTTTTGATTTTTTTCGTTACTAAATAGGTGGTTTTATTTTCTCCTAAAACATCACTTTTTTTAATTGAAAAATTCTTCGTTTAAATGCCTCGCGTGAAAGAATTGTTTTTTTCTTTCTCGTGACACATTTTGATGGAAAAATTATGGTGACTTTTTTCGGTGGCAAATTCCTAAATTTCTTGAAACAATGAGGAAAAATCGAGCTATTTTGATATAAATAAATCTTTGACAATTTAATTTCAAAATTTGATAATTTTTTTTTATACTTATTGAAAAACAACTGATTTTTACTCAGTTTCAGATTCGCTGCTATCTTCATTCGCCATGAATTATTCACATATCTAAAGAAAGCATGCTCAATTGATCAAATATCTGAATAATTTATGTTCGTAAAAAAGTCACAATATTTTTTCTTTTTTAGTGAAATCTTTTACCAATTTTTTTTTTTCAAATTGACTGTCAACAAGAGGTATTTTTCTGAGACGAACTATTATCTTTCCAACCAATTTGTGAATTTAAGTGCCTTATAGAAGAGTGATATTTATTGCTCATTTTTTGTACTTGTACTTTTTTAATGTACATATCACGAAATTATATAGGTAAATAACTTAATTCAGTATTTGTTAAGTATTCTTTTTTTGTTTCAAGGAGCCCATTCCCAGTGTTTTATGTTAAGTTCAAAAATGATAAAATTTGCTTTCTTAAGAGTATTTTTCATTTAAATGCAAAGTTTTGCATTCCTCTTATTTTTAACAATACTGCCATTTTTTTTTGTATTACTATTTTGTTCAATTTATTAATCAAATCATTGTTCGGTAGAACAAAATAACTTTGTATACGTATTTTTTTTTTTTTGCTTACGTTTGCATTTATTATTTTTTATAATTTTTAAGACTAGCACATTCCAATGTTTTTTTTTATCTTATTTAACGAGTAAACGCGAGTCGTTTATTTTTGTAAATTTATTAGTCTATTTATTTGTTTACTATGTTGAAATTTTTGTCATTGTAATCTGTGATCTTTTAAACAATGTAAGAGCTTACAAGATTTAGTTTATAACTTGTACATTTCATGTAAATAGGCGTCTTTTTTTATTTTTCGAATTGTAAATTTTCATATGCTTATTTAAGATGATGTATTTGCAATCGAATACATATTTATAATAAAAAAATACCTTTTTTATGCTTCTTTTGAAAAATTAAACTCGCTAAAAATTACGCCACAATTTATTTTTATTTTATACATTTCGAAGCAATCAATAAACAAAGGTAGAATTTTCTTATCTTTTCGTCTTCAGGAACACAGTTCAAACACCTGAAACAAACGAACGTATTAAAATGGATGTAGAATATTGAAAGTAGAAAGAAAATATCGAAGTGTAAATACCGAAATACGAAGACGATCTTTTTATCCATTTGGAAATATTTTGAGGTAGATTATCTTTTTTCTGCATTTTCATGAACGCAGACCATAAAGCTAAATCAGCAACGTCAGGATTTTTACTATTGGAAAAGTAATTATTACTGGCAAGTTTTTCGCTGAGTTGTTTCATGAGATCTAATTTCTTATTTCCAGTAAAGCGTTGAATACGATGAGCAAAATCCAGAAATTCATTTTTGAATATTTGTTGAGGAATCGAATCCGACGACAAGTACTGATCGAAAAATCTCAACAAATTCACTTCGCCAACAATCACAGTACTTCTTACCGGTGATATTATTAGTTCGCAGTCTTCGTCAACTGAAACGGAGAAAGAATTGTGATATGTCGCTTATTTTGAAAAGAATAATTTCCAATTTTACCATCTTTCCAAACAAGAGTTACGTTGACTCTGGATTTTGATTGAGAATTTAATTTTTATAACATTTCGAACGTTTTCACTTGTTCTGGTAACGTTACAATCGACGAATGCACATGCACTGAAACATGAACTGGCAGATCTTTCCAGATTTTAGTCAATCCTAATAAACAATACGGAGGGTTATTCGGATCAGCATTGATCACGATACCATGCGTTGCGGTTTCCTGCGAATAAAACGATCCTCGATGTAAATTCATGTTGAAAAAATACATAATTTTCTATTGGAAATTACGTACGGATAATAAGGTAGAAAAATCCAACTTTTCAGGCACTTTTGAAACAGGTACCGGTTTGGTTTTTGATGCTGCAGGTTCGATCACTTTCAACTTCTCTACTTCCAAACGAAAAGCATCAATTTGATCTTTCAGTTTGGAGAGCTCGGTTAATAACTTTTCTTGTCGAGATAAGACTAATTTTTCATCCAATTGTAATTCTGTATTCTCGGAAATATGGTTTTCCTGCAGAAATAAAAACAGTACAACCCATAGAAATATTTCGGAAAGTGTTTCGTTGAAATGAAAGGAATTTTATTTATATACCTGAGATATAATATCTGAAGAGTTGGATACTTTGCCGAATTGAATATTCTTCAATTTATACATAGCACTGGTGTTTGTGAATGGTGCCGGAAAATCAAAAACTGGCTTCAGCTTGTACATGGCTGAGGTACTCATTTCGAATGATTCTAAGATTCTGTTACTACGAGCGAATATCGGAAATTATAAAAAACATACAAAAACAATTAAAATACAATTTTACACAATTTTAAAGCTCAACTTTTACATTTATTATACCAGTTTCACCGAACTTTCATCATTATCTAAATTTTTCCATGTGATAAGGAAAAATAAAAAAAAATACGCGACAATTTGTAAAACGACATCTAATCGAATAAAATTTTTTGCATACCTACTTAAAAAATAATTTAGGTAGGTAATAAAAAGAGAAATTTTGAAAAAAAGCAGTGATGCAGGGAAATTTTATTTTTCGTGTTGCGTTTTACTGACGCTGTTGTACAACGAATTTGATTGATTATGTTTTTTGTGAAAATATAATTAAATTTAATTAAATAACGCGTGAATTGTAAAAAAATTATAATTTTTTCGTTACTTTTGATCAGTTTTTTTATTAATTTCATCAATTGAAAAAATTTACGAATTTTATATGTGGCGTACGTTCGTTGATAATTGTTATTGAGTTCTCGCGTAGCCGACCAATAGGAACGCTCGGTATATTGTTTTCTGTTAATTTGTTATTGCGTATTTTATTGCAAGTTTGTTTGGTTGTAATTGTAAATTTTTGCAATCATGATTTTGGTAAACGTGTTGTAAATTTAAATATTAGATGTAATGATAGTGATGTGACGCAAAAGTTGAACCTACGATGTTCAGAACATTAACAATTTGAAGAAATTAGTGAATGTCACGTGACCTTTTGGAAAATGGCGCTTTTTGTGGCGAACCGTTATACCCAGAGATAAGTAATGTCATGTCATATACGAGTTTGTTGATCTAGTAATATTTTGCCCATCGAAGTGTGATAACTCATTGATTAAAAAAAAATGTTCAGCCGAGCCAGAAGGAGGGGAAGGCCTCCGAAATCTGGCAATGTAGAAAAATCTAGGCACTTGAATTTATTAAAAAAGCCTAGATATTTATTGGATTCGAAAGACAGTGATACGTCGAATTCTCAAGTTTTATCACCTTTTTCGCGCAATTCGTCTCCCATCGGAAGCGATATAAGTCGAAAAAGTCGAACTAAAAAGAAAACTAAGACCAAGCCGAAAACTAAGCCTGCGAAAAGTAAAAATTATTATTCGGATAATGTCGAAGATAAATATTCCAATTATCACTACGGATCAGATTTTGGCGAAGACGATAGCGAGAAAAGTGATAACAACGATTCTCTCGGCACCAGCGATTTGGATGAAAATCGCGACGAGCTCAGTGACAGCGATTTCTCCGTATCTAGTTATTCTACTACCGGTGGCAATAATCGTAAAAACATTACATATCAAAGAAATCCAACACCCGAACCATTATGGCTGCAAAACAGAGACATACCGTCTCTGGAATTACCAAAGACTTCCGACGATTTACTTGTACCCAGAGAACACGTAATGACCGCGTTATCCATCTACGAAGTACTTAGGCGGTTTAGAACGTTAATACGTCTGTCGCCGTTCAGATTCGAAGATTTTTGCGCCGTTTTAACTTGCGAAGAGCAGACGTATTTATTCGCCGAAATACATATAATGCTTTTGAAAGCTATTTTACGCGAAGAAGATGCCCAACAAACTCATTTTGGCGCCTTGGATCAAAAAGACAGCGTAAATTCTGTTATTTATTTCATCGACGGTGTAACTTGGCCCGAAGTTTTACGGACGTATATCGAAAGCGACAGTACTTTCGAAGAACCCAGTTTGCATATTCTCAACTCCTGCGAATATCCGTTTACCGATATTGAAAACCGTCTTAAATTATTACAATTTCTTATAAACCAGTTTTTAATAACCAATCCTGTTAGAGAAGATCTCATACACGAAGGTACGTATTCGCGTATTTACATTTGTCGAGTATAAATGGCGCCAAAATTTCAACTTTGTGTTTCTCTCTGCTCAGGTGGTTTCCAGTATGAAGATCACTGTCGTGTTTGCCACAAAGTTGGCGATCTATTGTGTTGCGAAACTTGCCCGGCTGTTTTTCACTTAGAATGTGTTGATCCACCTCTAACAGATGTTCCTCAAGAAGACTGGCAGTGCAATTTATGCAAAATCCATAAAGTAATACGAATTCTAAACCTTTATAAAAATATATTAGATTTTATTCTAATTCCCGCCATTTCCTCGCAGGTTACCGGTGTCACTGATTGTATACCTGATATTGAAAAATCTGGTTTATTATCTCGTCAAGAACCGCTTGGCTTCGACAGGCATGGAAGAAAATATTGGTTTTTATGCCGTAGAATATTTATGTGAGTATTTTCCGCTTATTTCATCTGCCAAAATTTCCACACCTCTATTAATTAAATGTCGACCTAGTGAAAGCGAAGATGGAGAATATTGGTACTATTCGTCCGTTCCGCAATTAGACGAATTACTCGAGACGTTAGATTCTCAAGAATTCGAAGCTGGCCTTTGTCGAGAAATTAACGAATTTCGCGAAGAAATCATCAGACAAATGACAATTACCGAGAAATTGACCATGCAATCCAAAGGCAGTAAAAAATCTTACTTAGAAGTCGAGAATGGTATTTGAATTTTTTTTAAATTTTATTTTACCGCTTTCAAGTCATTTTATTCGATTTTCTTCTCGTTTCAGCCGCTTTAATAAAATTTCAAAAAGAAAGATTAGAAAAAAGAATACAAGAAGAAGAACAGAAACGGCAAAAAGGCAAGAAGAATGAGGACGACGATTCTAGTTCCCAAGATGGAAATAATGACGCAACTGCGGTAAGCGTTGAATTTGATCGTCTCGATGACGCAATTAATCGTTTTATTGATACCGAAAATAACGCTTTTAGGATGAAAACGGCGCTTCTAAAGACAATAATAATGAGAAAACAGACGCCGATGAAAATGCCGACAAAGCGAACAACAAAGGCGACGATAAGGATGAAAAAATGAATGTTTCCGAAAACGAAGACGACGACGATGATTTAGAAGACGACGACGACGAAGATGGTAGCTCCGAAACCAAAAAACGTAAGTTTTCCATCTTATTACGTCATGCAATTCCAGTACTTAGGGTTCAATAACCTCGAATACGTTGTATTGCCATAAGTCGAGTATGAGCTTTTTCCTCGTACTTGTTGCGTCATGAAAATTGATTAGAAGAAATATCTTCCCTGTTGCTACCAATAAAATAACCCAAATCGAAAAATATATTTGCTCGATATTTTGACCTCATTTTGAAAAAATTCAAATTCAATTTTTTCCTTCCCCCTCCCCCTCCCTTCCACCACCCATAAAAATACTGAAAAATTAATTCAACCCTTATTCTAATTTTCCCGCCTTTTTTTCGTTACCGATTTTTAGAAAGAAAACGTGACATTGTTACGCGTTCGAAAACCGGATCTCTGACGCCGAGAACGTACAATATGGAAGAGTTACGCAAAAAAGACAAATCTACGGCGGCGAAAGTGGAAGTAGGTAAAATGAACGAGAAACGTGAAAAAGAATACCCGGATATACACGAAATAAATGGAAGCCGATTGACGAGATTGAAAGCTCAGCAAATTTCAACCGGTAAATAAACCGCTAGCATTTGAAATTCTTACAAATTGAACGTGTGTAATGATTTTCGTATCGTTTTTCTTCCTAGGAACGTATTTATTCAAGCTGGGAATGGAGAATAATTTCAAAAATTACGTTAATCAGTACAGCATGAATCAGATCGCTTTGAATAAATTTCAAAAAAGCGAAGAACGAGATAAGAAACGCCACATGTCTTATAAATTTTCACTTACCACTGCCGCCGAATTCAAATGGCCGGGAAATATTTTCAGTAAGTTTTTTCTTTGAACAATTTCTTCTTTTTTTTTCCATCAAATTGTATAAAAGTATGTTTTGAAATCATTGTCTCGAAAAACTGTCATAATTCGTCATCATGTATTAATGATATCGTATGAATTATGCTAAGTGGACTTTCACAAAATTCTAGAAATTATTTCAAAAATTGTAAAATTCATTTAAGGTTAATTCGGCTAATTGCAAATGGTTTTGGTGATTATAAAAATTACAAATTTTAAAAGAATTTTCTGAGTCACGAGTAAACATTTTTCAAGTTCAAACACTCAATTCGAAAGCATGTTTTATTAGCTTCAAACGAGTGAAATTTTTAAAATATTTTTTAATCTCTTCACTTCATAGACAGTTTATTTTTATTTCCTGGGTATAGGGGGTCCCAAATTTTATTGAAAAGGAGAGGACTGAGCAATAAAAACCTCCATACTCACGTCACATATGGTTTATTCTTAAAATTGAAGGGACTGTGGTACTTTAAGGCTTGGAAATAGTGAATTTTTATTGATTTTATCAATAATTTTTTCATTCATCTCAGATTAAGAGCTATGCCAAAACGACCGGATCCGGATCACAACGGAGCCATGCTATTTCCGCTATGTTTATGACGTCATTATGTATTGTTCACTGGAATTATCGCTATGTTCAATGTTCACAAGTCTTTGTAAATTTTTTACATTAATTTTAATCACGAATTTTTTTTTCATTTTTTTTCTCAATGTCAGAATTTTTTTTAATGAGTTTTTATTCATCAATCACAAATTTTTTTTATTCATTTTTTCTCAATTTCAGAATTTATTTCAAATTTGAAAAAAATTCCGACATGGAGAAATTTTTTTTAAATTTCGTGATCAACTTATTTAAAAAAAATAATTTCTTTTATTGAAAAAAAAATCGTGATTGACAAATGAAAACTTATTTTTTTAAAATAAATTCTGACATTGAAAAAAAAATGAAAAAAAAATTTTTGTGATTGATGAATAAAAACTCATTTTTTAAAAATAAATTCTGACAATGAAAAAAAAAATTTCGTAATTTGAAAAATTTTTCTCCATGTCAAAATTTATTTTAAAAAAATTTAAAATAAATTCTGACATTGAAAAAAAAATTAAAAAATTTTTTTTGTGATTGATGAATAAAAACTCATTTTTTAAAAATAAATTCTGACATTAAGAAAAAAATGAAAAAAAAAATGTTTGCGATTGATGAATAAAAACTTATTTAAAAAAAATAAATTGTGACATTGAGAAAAAAAATTACGTGATGAAAATTAATGTAAAAAATTTACAAAGACATGTGAACACTGAACACAACGCCATCCCGATCCGGTCGTATGCCAGGTTGTGAAGTCCCGAGAGATAAAAAAAATTCTTATGCGTTCATATGGCCTAATGTAAAAATTGAAAGGGTCGTAAGATTAATAATGATTCAAAATTTACGATTTTCAATTTTTTTTTTATTAAATTGAACGAACACATTAACAATTTTATCTCTCCGAGTTTTACAACTTGGTAAAATTTTTCAAAAATGACTGATCAAAAGAAAAATACAATTTCTAATTTTTGAAATATCGTAACCCTTCAATTTTGAGAATAGACTATATAATGCATATGACGATTTTTGTTGCCCTTGGCAAATATCTACTTTTCAATGTTTCTTTTAAATTTTTTTTAAATTTATTTGTTTCGTTCTCGAAATTTTCTGAAATTATACCTCTGAGAAAAATTTACTGTTTTTAAGCAGTTTGGAAATTTTACCCTGCAATTTCATTCATATGCAATTTTTTCGTAATATGCATTGTTCTCTTGAAAATTGATTGTTTACAATCATCTTCATTATAAAAAAAAAAATTTATTCACTTCATACAGGGTGTTTCGGGAAACGTCTGCCATATTGCAAAATTTGGATACAACGGGGTACCACTAGAAAAAAACTTTATGTACACATGGTGCCTAAATTTAAAAATGAAGGAGCTATAAAACTTTAAAAATCGACTGCCAAATCAGTTGACAATCCTGCGTTTAAAAATTTTTCTGATGCCGGCCGCGGATAGCTTTTTCAAAATGCAACATAAGTTGTAATAACATTGGGATGCCTATCTTTAAAATTGAAGGAGTTATTGCAACGAGAAATTCCTGTGAAAAGTATTGCCTACCTGAATTTATTACGGTGTTCAGATGAGACATGAAAATTGCATAATTCCTTCAAAAAAAACTCATAAAACGGGTGCAACTTTTTGAGATGAAGAAAAAACGTTATGTGAAAAATTTGCCTATTTTTGAAAATGAAGGCGCTACGGAGCCTTAAACTTTGAAAATACCAATTTTTAAAGCTTTGTAGCGCCTTCATTTTCAAAGATAGGCAAATTTTTCACATATTTTTTTTGTTTGTTTTGAAAAGTTACATATGTTTCATGTATTGTTTTGGCGGAATTGCGCAATTTTTGTAAACCACTGCCCCTTCAAAATAGAGATAGGCACCTTAATGTATATAGAGTTTTTTTTGTAAGTGGCACTCAGTTATATCCATATCTCAATT
The DNA here is from genome assembly GCA_900064475.1 of Pseudococcus longispinus. Taxonomy (NCBI): domain Eukaryota; kingdom Metazoa; phylum Arthropoda; class Insecta; order Hemiptera; family Pseudococcidae; genus Pseudococcus; species Pseudococcus longispinus. The sequence continues at coordinate 12,271 of FIZU01004222.1, forward strand.
TTGGCAGACGTTTCCCGGGACACCCTGTATAAAGCTATTTGCTTCCCAAAGATACTTTGGTTTTCAATTATTGGCGATTTTTTAAAGAATTTCGAACTATAGTTTTGAAGTTTATAGGAGCACGAAACTTTCGATTTATTTCAATTGACTAATTTTTGCGTTAGAAAATAGGTTTTTCTGGAATGAGTCTACAATTAGCCGAATTGACGACTTGACGTTATCAAAAAAAGGTTGAAAAAATGACATGATGAACAGAGAGGCCGAAATCTCTAATTGATAAAAATGATGAAACGACATAAATTCACTTTTGGAAATTTTTGTTAAAAAATAATAAATTTCAGAACCAAATTTAGAGTAAATTACCTTTTTTTTTTTTTAATTTTTATATAATCTTTGAATTTTGATTTCGAAAAAATATTCTATTTTCCGGGGTAAAATGTCCACAATTTTATCGATCACTTTTAATTATTTTGCGAACCAAACTCCCACTCCCTTCCCTGAAAAAAAAATCATTGAAATCATGATACTAATTTCACTTTAATCCAGGTAATCGATCTCAGCTGGTGAATTCGTTAAGACAAAGCGTGCTGCAAATGGAAAATAGTATTCCACCGGCCTTTATGCATGTAAATTGGTCTCAAATGAGGAAAGCTTGGATTGCTGCCGTGAATTCCAGCAACACTCCGAGAGAATTCGCTCGAGCCATTATAGCCCTGCATGCGTGTATCAAACCAGTAGTTTTTGCTTCGGTTTGGCACGATCAATTAGGTAAGTTGAACCGAATATTTCTAAAATGTGATACAAAAACAAACTATACGAATAGATATCTCACATCGTGTTATTGTCTCATCCAGGACATACTAAATTAATTCGAATTACGGCTGCCGAACGTGAAGAAAAGAAACGGCTAGATAAAAAGGAGAAAAAAGAGTACGCCGAAGAAGAAGAAAGAAACAGAATGACTTATAATTTCGTTAAATACACTTTGGGATTAAAACACCAGGTAATTATATGTTAATTTTATGTACATTACGATGGCACAACGGTGGAATAATTCTAACGATGTATTTTTCCTTCAGGTGTATAAGCAAAAAGGCGAAGAATATAGAATACACGGCCAATGGGGATGGCTTTGGCTATCTTCGACGCGTCGAGTGAAAATCGCTGATTCTCGAGATTTGGGCTTGAGTAGCGGACCTTATAAATACATGGTGCAAGTCAAAGGTAACATTGGTCTACTTTTTTACCCCAATCGATGCGATTTGTACTGATGGATTTTTTTTTTGGCACAGATGACAAAGGATTCAAAATCCTAGCTGTAGAAGAAAGAATTTATGAAATATTGATGAAACAATGTAACGGCGATGGAGACAATCGCGAGTTAGATATCGACGAATCTGAGAAAAAAGAGAACAGTGAGTTGGACTCGAAATACGATATGAAAAATATTTCGTAATTATTCGTTTTTATTCCCTCGTTACAGATTTACTCGCCAATTTGAAAAACCTGAAGGTAATTCCGCCCAAGACCGAATTCACCGAAATCGACGTCTCCAAATCGCTCCTAACGCCTGGTCGCTTACATTACCCCAAAGTGGCCAAAAAATCCAAACTGGACGAATTATTAACCAGAAGAACTCACCTGAAAACGCTGGAAGAACGGCAACTCGCCGCCAAGAAGGTAATTTTCGTCGATACCGATGAAAAATCCACCAATTAGAATTCCCTTTCTTAATCCGCGTTGCTTTTAGGCCGCAGCTGCTATTCCCAGTACTTCGACGTCGACTACGACTCAGCCATCGCAAACTGCGACGACTACGACGACGACAACTCCAGCGACAACTTCGACAGATAAACCTGCGCCGTCCATAGCCAATCCGACCAATAATAATGCGCTTTTTAACGCTCTCAGCGTTAAAATACACGCTCTGCGGTCGCAGTATATGTCGCTGACTCAGTTGAACAAAGTGTATTCTTGTTATTCGCGCGGCTGTGCCAATTTAAAACCGTTGGAATGTTATTCGCCGTTGTGTCGTAAACGGTCTCGTCTACGCGTCGAATTGTTAGACCTGTTGCATAAAGCTAGCGCCCTCAATCAGGCTAATAAGGAGAATAAAGCTACGCCGGAGACCAATGTGAAGAAAATTATCAAAACCGAAGGTAAAATTATCCGAAGATTTTTTTAAATGCAGAAAAAATTCATCGAGATATTTCTACGATCATTTTTTTCCGCAGGTGAAATTAAACCAACTACCAGTGTGAATAGCGTCGTCGTGAATGCCTCGAAAATATCGAATATCGCCGACATTAAAATACCAACAAGCGAACAACAAAGCACCGTGGTCAAGACAGAAGTCGAACCAAAAACCGAGACCGAAGTGGCTCCTACGTCGTCAACGGAAACTGAAACAAAAACAATCGAACAACAAGTTCAAATCAAAGAAGAAAATCAAAATCAAGCTATCGCTACTTCCTCCAACACCGCCACCGAAGGTGAAGCGGTTCACGTACCAGATCAAATCGTCCAACCGGCTGCACCTACCACTGATGACCAAACCACCGCAGCAATCGCAGCCGAAGATACTAAACCGGTTGAGAAAATGGAAACCGATGAAACCGTATCCGAAACACCGACTACAGAAGTCAAAACCGAAGCTGTCAAAGAAGAGCCGCCGACCGGTACCGTAGCCGAGCCAGCGCAAACTGAAGCCAACCTACCAGCTCCAAAAGAAGAAAAACAAGACGAGATCAAAACCGAAGATACCGCCAAGATGGAAATCAAAACCGAACACGAATCTAACAACGTGGTTACCCAATCTTCGTATTCGAATTTCTTCACCAATGCCACGGATATTTGTAACGAAGTGGAAATCGGTGCTAATGAAGAAGTCGAAGAATCCATGTCCGAAAGTGGCTCCGAACAGAGCGACGATGAAAGTAAAAAGAAAAAAGAAGAGGTTGAGAAGACCATTAAACAAGAACCCGTCGAAGAGAAATCCGATAGCGGAGCTGTCGCTTCGAAAAGCACCGCGGATGCTGATAATACCAAATCCGAGCGTACCATTAAAACACTACCACCTAAAGCATCTGCCGCGGTGGCAGATACAGCTGTGACGACTCCTACCACGTCGCTCTCATCGAGGTGAGAAATTTTTCGTTTTTTCAGTTTCGAATTATCGATTTTATTATATTTTTATACGTTTTTTTTTATCGATTTTCAGAGGTAAAAGCGCTTTTTACGCGAGGAGACATAATATAAAATCATCGATAGTCAAACTTGAACCTTTAAGTTTGGGTGGAAGGAACACGAGAACGGTTTCCGTCCTACCGAATATCATGGCTACTCCGATCGTGGCACCTCGTCGTAATTTGGATGAGATAAAATTCATGTATTCGACCACCGATACCACACAAAAGGTTGGTATTAAGGTTTAATCTGTTCAAATGTCGTGTATCGACGTTTATTAATAATTTTTTCTTTTTTGGTTTAGGTTTACTTGAAAAAAATCGTAACCCAAGCTATAGATAAGAGGAAGAAACGTTCTCCGGTGAAATATCCGCAAACGTCGACGTTCGCTACTCGTGCTAATAAACACAGTATTATGATCCTGGCTCCGTACGAGTTGAGAAAATTAGCACGAAAGGCCGGAAGATTTTACGTCGCTGGATTCAGTTATTTGGCCAAGGTTTGTTTCGTTTTGGATGAAAATTCCCAAATATTTGAATTCGGTTTCGTAATAAGTAGGGTAACCGAAAATAGTTGCTAATAAGGCTGAAATAATTTTTTTTTAACGTTGAAATAGGTAAAAATAATTTTTTTTGAACGTTGAAATAGGTAAAAAATAGTTTTTTTCAATGTAAAATATGAACAAACTTTTTTTTAAATATTTTGAAATATGTGCACATATATTAGGGTGGAGCACAAAAAAAACATACCTTGGATTTTGACCAAATTCAAGAGGATGGTTCATATTTAGTTGGGGATGAACCATAAAAAATTTTAGACCCCTAACTCAAAGGGGAGCGGAGTTAGGGGACTTCAAAGTAGGGTAACTTTCAAAAAAAAACGTGGTTTTTGGCCACTTTTGGATAGGCACTTCCAGCACACCCCTAAAAAGTTGCGATTTGGATACCACTTCTTCTACCCTACCAGGGGCTCAAAAAGTTGCAGATTGCTGACAAATTAAAATTTTTGATTTTTAAAAAAATGAAATATCCTTCGCTTGGTATCAAAACCGAGCCTAAATGGCTCCTATTGATCCAAAAAAACTATTTCGATTGCAAAAATTGAAAAGTTTTTATTGCAGTGTGACCAACTTTCGATTTTTATTTAAAAAAAACTAAAATTTTGTAATTTTTCATTGTGAAAATCATTTTTTACAAAAATTGAGAGTTAGTCACCCTGCAATTAAAACTTCTCAATTTTTACAATCCAAATAATAAAAATGTTTTTTCTTTCATTTTTTTGAAAAAAATACTGAAAAATAGTGATTTTTAAAATTAAAACGTGGATTTCGGAATAAAAATTAAGGTGTATAAATAAACGTTGAAATAGGTGAAAAAAAATTTTTTTATGCGAAATAGGTGAAAATAGTTTTTTTTTAATTTCACCTGCTTCATCAGCGTGATGTGATTCGTCGAGAAATTTTGAAACTTTTAAGATAGCTAGCATACTACTATGATTAGTGATGTTCCGTTTCATGAAAAGTGCAAATCGTGAATTGAAAAGTTCAAAGAGTGAAAAGTGAAAAGTGTGAAAAGTAGTGAAAATTACTTTTTTTGAGATTTTTTGAATAAATACCCAAGAAACCACCCTAAAGTTTTTTTATTGCTCAAAAGTATCGCAAAAAACAGGGTGTCTAATAGGTCACGAAGTCATGAAAAGTCATCGTTTGGAAGGTGGGTCATGAAAGTCATGAAAAAGTCATGATTTCAGCTCGAAATTGACTTCCGAAAAACGAAATTTATAAAAAAAATCTGAAGTCGCGAAATTTGTCTCTTATTTCTTCAAAACTATTTTGCTGCATGAAAAAATGATAGAATTTCTCCTTTTGGATGCTTTTTTTGCAAAAATTTTCGCCCTCGCTTCGCTCGTGCTTCATAAATTTATTCCTATCAACAAAATATTGATTTAAAAAAAATGTCTGTAAAACCAACTTTTGAATGCATTTTTTTGTAAAAATTTTCGCCCTCGCTTTGCTCAGGCTCAATGTATTTCCTTCTTCCAACGAAATTATGTATATTTTCAATCATTTCAAGCAAAATAACTTTTTTTTGCCCCTTCCAATAGCTGTCTGACTACGCTACTATCACTGAGTATCGTGTCATAATCATAGATTAGAATTAAATTACAGAAAAAAAATATCTGGGAAAAAGTCGAGAATTTCAGTTTTCAAAATCTGGTAGGCACGTTGTTTTTTCAATTTTTTTACACAGTGAAAAAATTATTTTTAATAGAGGGGTGCCATTTTTATGTCTGAGGCTAGAAAACTGCATTTAAAAAGGTCATGAAAAAAGTCGTGAAAAAGTCATAAATTTGGCTCAGAAGATTTTGTTAGACACCCTGAAAAATCGAAAATATAAAAATATAAAAACTTAATCGTTATCATCAAAAAATCGATGAAATTATCGTAAAAATGGTCAAAACTGTTGAAAATTCGTAGTTGAAATGAAAACGAATTCAGACATTTCGTCATATTTTTGACAATATTTCATGGAATCTGAAAAATCTGTTTTTTTTTCAAGAATCGAGATGATAACTCAATTTTGATGACGAATTTTAAGCCAGTTTGTTCTTCTGAAAAAGGGTAGAAATAATTCGGAATATGAAAAAATTGACAAAAAACCATGAAAATCGTCCAAAATATGAAATTATTGTAAAAATGGCCAAAAAATCATGAAAACTGTTGAAAATCTCTTAGAAATTGTTAGAATTTCCCTACAAAATGATTCGGAATATGAAAAAAATTGACAAAAAATCATGAAAATCATCCAAAATTTCGTAAAAACATGGTACAAAGTTAAACCATAACATGATATGATAACGTAAAATCCAAAGATCACACCGTACAGAACTGACTAA